>JASKGN010018755.1:0-11116 GCA_030556245.1 Falagria sp. GC000072 | reverse complement strand
TAGTTAGGCTAGTTAGTAGAGAATACTACTTGAGTACATTGATGATGTCCGATGAGCTGAACCTGAAACCTTCTAGAGACCAACCAAAGATGTTTTTATCTTCTATTTAATATGTAGAATAAGAATATACCCAAAAATTTTTTTTTAAAAAAAGATAAATCCTTAATTTTAATTAATTAAAAAATCTCCCATAAGAAGCAATGTAAATTTGAAGCGGCACCTATTTTTAATTAAACAATTATTACCGATTTCAATCAACAACTGTTAAATTGATTACAAATCCAAGTAGTTGTTAAATCTCCTGTTTTAACTTAGTTATAATTAAGATTAACATCGACCATCTGTTAATGTTCTAATTACTTCATTGTGCTGATTTCTTTCTCAATTCCTTTTATAAATATCTACAATGCAATCATAATCATCATTGCAATCTTAACCAATTTCTTTTGTATTTGTATTAAATTTTTATTTTTTTCAATTTTTTAGAAATAAAATTAATTAATTTTATAAAAATAAATTTTAGTATCGTAGTAAATTAAATCAGAAGTTATAAAAAAGAAAGAAACCTAAGCTATTATTAATTAATTAATTCTATTAAGTTTTTAATTAAACAATAATATCTAATAAGCCATATAATTAAGCATTCATTAAGAATGCGAGAATTCCAATTGTATGTAACACATACCAAACTAACAAAAAACGTGCGAATGAACCACTATTATTCCATTCAAATAAAAATCTAAACTTCAAAATTTGATGAGTACCATAACAATTCTAATTCAAACTCCATATTAATTCCTAAATGAAATTCCTAACAATTGTATTCCTAAACATTTTATTTTATTTCTCTAAACAAATGACTAGATTACAATTAAACAAATAAAATACCAAAATGAAAATTTAAAACTCGCTTCAAACAATAATTCTAAAAACACAATTTAAATAAAAGAATGTTTTGTTCGGCAGCAAGTAGATTGATGGAATAGAATGGAAAGATGAGTACATTAAGATAAAGCCCGTGGCATTTTCATTTTGTCGCCAGAATGTCGAACCGACAGTATGCCGCTCGCAACATCCATCAGCATCGTTTGTTTTAGTTTTTATTCGCTTCGTACAATTTGTGCTTTTTATGGAATGTGAATTTACATGCTTGGCTTCCGGTGCATTGGCATCGTGGTTTTTTATGGTAATAAACATAAACCGCTGGTATGCGCGATGCGATGTTATGCGTTTCGTTTCAGTTTTAGTTCTGCTCTTGTCTGGAACCACACTATGTTGGTTTAATCTCGTTCCAGACTACAATATTCCATTAATTCTTTCTGCTTTTTTACTTTGCTAGTACTTACTATATATAGTGGTAACTATATAGTTAATATCTACTATGTAATCATAACACTAATGTATTTGTAATGCTCAGAATTCTTTTTCTAGTTACATATTTATTGATAGATTTTCCAAAGAATTTTCAAGGATAAAAATTAAAATATTAAAATTACTCACCAGTTAATATTTAGTAATTTATTAATAATTTATTTCTCTTTAGAAAATAAAAGGCACTAAAAACAGTGTAATTTTCCGTATTGGCACTAAAAATTTAAACCCACAATACTTTTAAACTCCTTAATTTACCTAATTTTAAAGTGTATAAGTTAATAAATTAAAAAACGAATTCAATAAATAACGACAAACTTGGTGCGAATAGATAATAGATTCTTTTTCGGCGTGGAAATGACTCAATAACGAACGCCTCCTACGTGGTGCGAGTCGTGCTTATTCCACGGAAGTATCGAACTTGAATGAAGGAGAAGAGAACGCGTGCATGTGGACGAACCCGACGGCGCAGCTTTGCCACGCTGATCACCACGAAGACTTCTTGCACCAGCTCACACGACAATGCCAGCAATGCAAAGAAGAAATGGGAAACAAACGAAACCGAGAAAATGATAAACTAAAAGAAAGAAGGAAAGGGGAAAGAAAAGCTTTCCTGTTAGGTGAAGGAAAAGCTTTCCAGCTAGGTTGAAGGAAAAGCTTTCCAGCTAGGTTGAAGGAAAAGCTTCCCTGTTAGGTTGAAGGAAAAGCTTCCCTGTTAGGTTTTCCCTATGTCTCTGTAAACAAATTTATGACATCCCTAAGTCAACCGCATTTAGGTAAATGTACCTCATTTGTTTCTATTTATGTTTTTGTTACGAACTGAGGAAAAGTTTGCTTTCCATTTCATTTCCTTTATTTTTCCTGTTTATTTAGGGAAAACAAAACAAAAACATTTAATTAAGGAGATTTATTTGGAGACATTTTTTTAATTTCTTCTAATTTGGAAACTTCAGAAAACTCTTAACAACCTCATTTCTGGTATCAATGTCAAATTCTAAGGATAATAAATGTTCAATTGAGCAGAGGAATTGAAGGAGGTGCTATAACTGCCATGTGCCAGCACCCTTGTATACTTAAATTCATCCCCCACAAAAAGAGATCTTAACATCATTTTCGGGTCTCATATATATTGTATACATATATGCGTGGATGAAGTCAATACAATAAGAAAACCACCCTAAAAACCTATAGAAATTCTTCTAAATTTAATCACTTCTTAAAATGTTTTCTAAACTAAAACTTCCAAATTTCAAAATGCCCCAAAAACTTTCCCAGAAATCCTAAAAATATAAATTATGAGAAGTTAGAAAGAATTTTTAGTATGACGTCGAATTTATTCCAGAAATCAATATTGGTGCGGCACACGTCTGCACGTCTACAGTGGGTGAATGTTTAGGGAGGCTAGACACCCCCTAGTACATGCACTTGCACATATACCCATATATAGTTACATTACATACATGTCCAAAGATTCGTTTGTTTTATTTTATGTATGCACCCCAAGTTTTAGGTCAGTTACCCGCTGCATGTCGCCTTGTGTCCCTTCTTACATTGAGAACGTGATGGCGATTTGGACGACTTGAACACGAACCAGCCAAAAATAATAATCAGGGGAAAGCCAAACCAAACCAACCAATGGGGGTGTAAAAGTGGATTTTTCGTGGCCGCCGATGCGTGAAGTGAGCTAGCAAACTATTGGTATCATATATTTCCAAGGATATACATACTTTTTCCTTCTTGTTGAAAGCAAGGGCAAGCAAAATATTTACCAAGAAAAATAGGCAAATATTTGATACTTTGATATTTGATAATGTCATAAGGGTTTGTGAAAAATGACTTAATTCATAAAAGACTGATTTATCCTTTATCAATGGCCTGAATAACTTCCAAATTCATTGAACTCAAGTAGAAATTTTGCTCAAAAGTTATAATTTACTTTAACTAGGCGTTAATCTTTAATCTACTTAAAAAACTTAATGCTAAATTAAAACACCCACTCTGAACAACGACTAGACTCTTTTTTATATAAAACAAATTTTATACCTAATATGTAATTACGAATTCATAATTTAATTAGTCTCGAAGGTTTATTTAGGCCTTTGCGTGCTTTCACAACACAATTTGCATGGCTAAATAAATATACTATACATGGGTAGGTGTATGGTATATCTATACGATTCATACTTTAACTCTAAACATATTAGAGATACCGCCAATCAAAAAATACATATGAATTGCGTGGTCATGATAATATTTTGCACCACTTAAACACATTATTCAAGCATATCTAAATACAAACCAAACGTGAATAATTAAAGCAAATGTGAAATGTGGATATGCCCACCTCACACAACAAATTGAATGAAAACATAACACAGATTGCGTATTATAAACTCGTTTAATACTAGCAATTTCATGTTTAATTACTTATTACCTTTTTATTCATTGTATGTTGTATCTGTATAAATATAAAAATCGTTTCAATTAGAGTATGATGAAGAACAAACCAAGCGTTGCTATTTGTTAATATTGTTAATTTACCTACTGATTATGATTAAATACATAAAAATAATACAAATTGTATTATAATATTCCTTTGATGTCAATATCGAAAAGTACAAAATGTAAAAAATGTCTTCGTACAACTTCAAATCTAAAGTTTTGTAAAATATCTTCTTCGACATTTAAAATAAAATTAAATAATTTGGAAATATTAGTCATACGAGATAACATTAAGCATGATATTATGTAAATATCTATATTTAACAAGTTTTCTACAACAAAATAACAAATTTTAGCATGTCAACAGAACATTAGTTAACCAGGATGAGCGTCAATTGCCTTAAACAATTTAATTGAATTATAACTTCTTACAATTAGTAGTTCGAAATCAACATATAAGTATGATAATTAATATATTGCGAGTTCTCTAAACAAAATCTTGGTTTTCAAAAATTGGCACGAAAATAATTGAGATAATAAGAATACTACCAAAAGCAAAATATTTTTATGATTCAAAAAAAAGTGTGAAACCAAGCATGTAATTTACAATATTAAATCCATTTAACAACTCAATTCGCATTCAAATTTTGCGCATTATTATCAACTAGAAAATCAGCAAGCTACTCTTCAAAATAACAATAGCTAAAAAGAGCAAGGCAATCGCATTTAATAAGCTTTAAATTTCAAACTACTACAACTTAATAAATCCACAACTATTGGCATTAGAATGTCTTAAAAAGGAACATGATGACTATGAATTAGGAAGTTCCGACTTCCAAAGTAAGAAGAGAATGAAGCCAAATAAAAGAATACAAAAAACAAACAAAACAGTTGAATGAAGTAAAATCTGTCGGAAGGATCAGTAAGTAAAAGAAGTACGAGCGTAGTATAGATAGAATGTTTGTAACCGTTGGTTGCAAAGTCTGTTGAACTATATTTAGAGCAGATAGTCGTTATAATTGCAACAATAGGAAAACGCTATTAGCCAACGCATTTCACCTAAGCATGTTTCGCCTTTCATCAGCCTCAAAACTTTTACAATGAACTTATTTACTAATAAAACTAATAAATTCGATGATTCATTTTGAAACCACAAAATTCGAAAAGAAATGTGAAAATAAGACAAATTGCATATTTCCTATGTATTTCCAAGTTGGTATGTGGAATATTAAAATGATGAAAATGCATTTGGGGGAACAAGCAATAAGGGAAACTAAACTAGTGGGGCCCTAACATACAAGAACCATAGAATGGAAATAATGATTTAACAGCGTAATAAAAGTATGTAAGCAGGCAGGCACAAGAAGTGCATGCATGCTGTGGCTCCTCGCACGCCGCGGTCGTTAACTCGTTGTAGGACAATTATTATTATAGAAGAGGCAAGCAAGCTAGGCAGCAGACATCAATCTATATGCGTTGAGGGGCCCGTTTGTTCGATCGAAGAGAGAAACTTGATTAGAATTATAATACGAGCTTACAACAAAACGCTGCATGGCGCGCGTTTCTCTTATTATTCAGCGCAAATCACCATTATTAATTAACTGTAACATACGTCCCGCTAAGTGTTCATATATTACGATACAATATACCTTTTACTAAATCCCTATCTAAAATCTAACTTTTAAATTAATTTAATTTCAAATTTGAAGATTTAATATAGGCAACTTTGATAGCTTCGAAAGAATTAAAAATTCAAAAACTCACCAGGATTCAGATAAATCTCGTTGTACACTAATGCAGCCACATCATGATCCTGCATGACATCCCATAATCCATCACATGCAATGACAAGGAAATCCTCTGTACCATCCAAGGGAAACTCTCTGACTTCAGGTTCGGCAGTAATATAGGGTTTATAGTCCGAATCACCTGAATCATCAACAAATAAGCAATAGTTCAATGAGGACATAAACTAAATAAATGAATTACCAATTGCACGGGATACTGCCAATTGACCATTGACACGATACGTGCCCCAATAGATGACTGTACCTCCATTGGATTCAATTCGTTGGCGTTCATCACGACGCTCGGGTTTATGGGGATTCACACATTGTTGGAAGACTCCCTGTTTTGCTAAAACAGCTTGTGAATCACCCACCCATGCTATATACAAATTTTTTTCTTTGGGGCGTAATAGGGCACAGACTGCTGTTGTACCACCAGAAAAGTTCTGAAAGGAATTAGAAATTAACCATTATAATATTTAAATTTTGAAAATAACCAAGAAATAAATAATTTATGAAATTACTTACCTCAATTTTGCATTTTTCAAGAAACAAAAGATCTGTTTTACAAAAGGCATCGATTAAGGCTTTCTCTGGATTTGTAGCAAAGTATTTGCTTTCAGCAAGATATTGATGAAGATGAGCTGCACTGTAAGTAGCAGCATCATGACCAGCATGCCCGTCAAATATTGCGTAATAACTGGACGGACTTGCTTCCTATAAATATAACAATTAAATTAATTAATTACAAAAAATGGATTAAAAAAAACTCAGGGGTAAAATAATACTTACATTATTATTAAAAATAGTGTTTAAATCATGCACAATTGCGTGACGATCTTCCATTCGTCTACGAGTATTTCTCGCAGCATGATAACTCACAATATTGTTGGGCGGGCCCGGGGACGGCAAAGTACACAGCATACTATTGTCCAAATACCTGAGACAAATTTCGTTCACTTGGAGAATGACCGATTGCATTAATTTCAAAGGCTCGTAAGCTGAAAAGTTCCAAGAAAAATTTAGATTACTTTTGATAATTTTCATATTTTTCAAAATTTACCATTTTCTGTAACATTAAATCCACAAGCAACTGGATCCTTCTTGCAGTTTTTGCGAACTTCGTCAATAACAATCTTAATTAAGGGGCTGATAAGATTTTTGGGACATTTTCTGAAAAATAGAGAAACAAAATTATTAGTAGTGTGAAAGCGAATAATAATTTATGACTTCGACAAGAGGTTTTGAGCAAGTTACTAAATTACGAATAGTGTAATGACAAATTAATTTTATTGTCACATAAATAAATTTTCCTATATTTGACATACATTTTCACATAAAGTTCTAACAGAAGATGACATTTTCTTTGATAAAACACAACAAGCAGTGTATTTTCATGATTATGCAAGAATCAAAATTGAAGTAATGATTATGCAAGAATCAACATTTAGATATATAAGGGCTACTAACAATATTGGACGTCATGCACTAATCTCATTTGCTTAAAACCAATAATTGAAGTAACTATTATCATTTTCAAAAGTTTTAATCATTGTTCAAAGCCTGAAAAAATATTCCCTTTTAATTACATTCAGATGGCCGGTAGCTATCGAAATACCAACCCTCTGAATGATAATTTTTTGAGCAAAAAGTTTTCATCTTAGAAAGCCAAAACTTTTGAATTTGATAATAATCTATTATACACGTAAACTTATTCCATTTAAACATGAATACATCTTCTATTTGCAAAGTATCTTTGGCCATTTATCGACAACAAGAAGACTTAATAATTATGAACATATAGTGTAATAATACTGTAAATAATTAACAAAATTTCGCTAGCTAAACAATTATAGCTACAACCATAGAAGAATGTCAATTTCCAAATATAAAATCCCAAGTCTTCAAAAACCGCGTGATTTGTATTTTCATGCGTTCACGGTAAACACATGGTCGTAAAATAAATCGCGTATTAACACCCATTACACGTCAGTAAAGGCATTAGGAACCGGAAGAAAGTCGCGAGTTTGATTTTCAATTTGTAAAATCATGATTTGGAATCAACCATAAAAGAATTCATACTCCATATAATATAGCAAGTCGTTCTTTTAACAATGGCGGAAATGTATCATAAATCCCATTCCAATTATCCCCAACATGTTGTTTGAATACATTAATCATGTATGAAATTTTCTTACGTAATTCAGGATCGACTTGATTCCAAGAAGCCACCGCGTCACAAAAGTAAATAAAATCATTGGCGAATACGTCAGGATTGCGCATAATCAACTCGCAAAGTCCTCGAAATCCAACAAGTTTATCTTCGCAATCTCCCACGTTTCGAATTGTGCTACAAAGAGGGCGCATTAAAGTTCTCAAAAAAGGGGATACTTCATTAGGACAAACTAATCCCAAAGTACAGAAAGTTAACGCAATTGTTTTATACATTGTTTGCATTGTATCAGTATGTTGCAGAATTTCAGCAATATGTTCAATAATTTTCCCCACGTATGGATTTATTGAAGCTTCCATTGCAACACACAATTTGCTAATGACCCAAGCAGCATTATTACAAGCTCCGTTATATCTTTTATCCAAGTTTTCAATAATCACAGGGATAAAAACATGAATGTGCTCGGTAACATAAGGAAAACAAGATTTGACAATCTCGCCAAGAAGTGCAAGTGCAGGTTGTCGCACTTGAATTGCTTTATCTTGAACAGCTCCGTACAATTGATCAATAAAATTAACATTTACAACAACTTTGGCAAATTCAGTCTTTAAACTAGCGCATAGAGCAACTAACAAATCCATAGCTCCACTGACAAGATTCTTGTCATATTCCTCATCGAAATTGTCACCTAAATTATTCTCGGTGATTATCCTCGTGCATTTCGGATAAATCTCTTGAGCAAAAGGCCCAATCTCTTCACCCACAGCTAAGATAACCGACGATAAACATTCGCAAATCGCCAGAAACTCTTCGGGATTGTTGTAATCGTCAAGAGTATTGAAACGTGACAATAACCGCGGCATCAGCAATGCTAATACAGAGGCGAAATGTAATCCGACGCCTTGAGCTAATACTCCGATGGCATCATAGAGCAAATACAATGAGCGCGTTTTGTATAAATCGAAACCTAAAACAAATGCTTGTCCAATGAGATCAGTATAAGGTGCGAGTTTCATCTTCGCTTCTTCTTGAAAGAAACAAAACGAGGAGATGGCAGCTCGTTGGACGCGTTTGTTTTCATCGAGGGAATGATCTAATAAGACTTTCATAGTTTCAAGAAACAGCTTGTCATCATAAACGATGCATCGAGTGTAACGACTTAATGTCCAGCAGGTGATGCTTCTGATGAGTGAATAATCGTGTTCCATGCATTTGATTAAACGAGGAATTAATTCCGGTAGGAGTTTGACGAGGGAATTAAAACAGCCGTCTGCTATTGCTCCGAAAGCTAAGATTCCACATTCTTTAAGTAGCATATCTTCCGATTCGAGGTTGTTAATAATCAGAGGTAATGCCAGTTCAGCTAGTTCGTATTCATATTGTAATGCTAAAGAATCCAACGATGCTGCACTGCATTTCCTTAAGGTGCATGCTAAATCTGGATCGTCATCATCTTCACTTGCTTTAATGAAAGGTTTTACATCTTGAGAACTATCTTGAGTGTCTAAATCTTTTCCTAGGGTGTCTTTCAATACAAATAATTCATATTCTGAATATCTAGAAACAAAATTTTTGTTAGTGCACAATTTTAATTCGATAGCAAACAAAAATTACCTCATGTTTCTTAGAAGGATTGGTATGAGATTTTTTAAGTGGCCTCTTAAAATGTCCACACACGAAGGTAATTTTGACAGTGCCAACCAAAATTCGCAAGCTTGTAAAGCAATATCGGAGTCTTGATCTAAAGATTTACTCATCATATAACAAATAACTTCGTTAATTGTAGGTATGATAGTTTCATCTTGATTATTAATAAAAACCACAAATCCTTGTAAAACTACCATAATAATGACAGGATTCTCATCATTAGCATGCGCAATCAAACTCTCGAGATACTTCCTACTGTCAAAGTCAAGTCGTATCAGATGATAATGTTTCTGTAAACTTTCATTAAGTATCCTAAATGCCCATTTGCGCACTTCCAAATATCCATGTCCAGTCAACTCAATAAATTTCCCCAATAACCCTTTAATAGCCTCGTCAATTCCAGAATTATAATCCAACATATGTAAATAATCCTCCATTATAAGTACGAGTGTCCTAATTCCAGTCTCGCAAACATCTGAATTTGCAGATGATAATAAATCCATTATATAAGGAATAATCATCGAGGTATTCTGAATACCTTCTTTCTGAACCATAACATTAATAAGCACAGAAGCACTGACTCGTACCTCTTTACTAGTATCAGTTAACATCGTCAAACATTTCTGTTGCATATGTTGCTTTACATAAGGAGGTAACGTAGCATAAAAATAAACTATATTGTTTTTGAGTATTAAGCCAGCTAAAGCTCTAGTCTTGTCATCAAAGAGATGTTTGCTGTCACAGATAAGTAACATGTAATTGCAGAATTCGGGATTCTGTTGTAATTCGCGTAAGTTCTCTTGGACGTTTCTTTGGATGATGCTGTCAGGTACAAATGAGTCTTTTAATATTTCCAGGACCTTCTTCAGGATATCTTCTTGCGGTGACCACTCCATTTTGGAGGTTATATGTCGAACGATGAGAGAATTATTATTGTAAACAATGATTGTTTACACTAAAAGCATAGGAATGAATAGATTCACGATGTATTTGTTATTTGGTATATTTACAATTATTGGTGGTGGTGGCAATCAAACACTGCGTGTGGAAATGATGAAAACATGGAGTTTGTGAGTCTTGTGTGCTTACTGAATTGGAAATGACTAACAAGGAGTCATCCATTGCTTGCTTGCTCACTATACACTACGCGACATATTCTACTCTACGCGAGCGATTTTAGTACAGGGTATTATCAACCCTAGTTTTAAAGGGTTGGTATTGATGGGAACTAAATTTGAACTTAGATTTTGTAAAGTAAATATGCCATAAATAATCAAATTGGAATTGTTTAAGATAGTAACAAGTACATTTAAAAAATTAAAATAATTTAATGCAAATTTATTACTGATTTGCTTTATTAATTTTCCGTAATAAGTTCGTTATTGGTGTTATTACAGGTTTTTTTATGACGTTGTTTTGTAACGTTAATAATTTTCTGTAATACTGAAACTCTGTAATAATTGTCACTTTATATCAGTCTGATTGGTGACAATAATTAATTTCAGTAATAAATCGAAAATTTGTAAAGACAGTAATAAAATAACGAATGCAGCTAATAAATAAAAAGCATAAAACTACAAATTCTAATTATTTATAGCATTTAATGAATTTGTGTTATTCACCTGATAAAATAAAATTGATAAGGATAAGTCCAGATACGCCTTATCAAGATATTTGGAATGAAAACAATGATAGT
>JASKGN010018717.1:0-11134 GCA_030556245.1 Falagria sp. GC000072 | reverse complement strand
GCAAATAGTATTGTTCTGTATAGCATCCCAAAATTTCAAGTCTGAACTTTAATTAGTTTTCGTGTAATTAATTGAAACGTAGGAATACAATATCTCGAAAGGTAATGCGAATATTTTAATACTTTATTCACTGATATATTTATATGAGTAAATAGACTCATTTTCTTACTTACAATTTTCAAAATTATTATTGGAATAATGCCTATAAATTTTTAAAATTAAAAATAAAGGAATGGTGCAACGTAATGTAATAAGAATAAGCATTCAAATTGAGGACTCAAAACTTTTGAAAAGGATAGTAAGTTTTCTTTTTAATTTATCAATTTAATCAGGAAGGAACGTATGAATTTTAAACAAAAAATCTTAAAATAATAATAAGCGGCACATCAAAAAGATGATTTTGACCTTGAAAAAATCTTTTGACAGCGGCGCGGCGATTTCTATTAATTTTTGTTTTTTATTTGTTCCCAAACTCATCACTTCCAGGAAGATATCAAATCCTTAAATATAAATCATATTCGTGTTCGAAAATTTAAATTTTACATAATGACTCATTAAACTCACGAATCCTACCCTATAAATTACTTTATTTACATTTTTGGAGGTTAGATTCAATTTGAACCGGAAGAGTTAGTTGTTAAATTCAATCGAGAGCTTATTTTAGATTAGGCTTTCATGTACATGAAATGATATGAGTGAAAGCACAAACATTCCAGACTTGTTCTTTGTATGCAAATGTGGTTGGTCACTTGAAAACTCATGTTTTTAATTGAACATTTGTGTTTCCTCCATCAAAAAGTTCTTCTTTGTTCTTTGTGATTTTAACTGGAATTTAACAATTTAAAATTTCTTTAAATTCTCTATTCTTTTGTTATGCCATCAGTCAATCAGAAAGATTCAATTTGCAATTTTTAAGTCGGTCACACTTAATATGATTTATGAAAGTCAATATATTTATGAAAAAGAGTGGAAAAAGTGCGTGACACACCATCAAGATGGATAATGTATTCATCCATTATGAATGTGTTTGTAGTGGTTGTAGGCGCAGGTATGTCATGTACATCGAGTCAATGGCTCACTTCGCTCGGTGCGCTGTTGCCATCGAAGATTTTCTTTGGTGTTTCGCATTACTCGAACTTATTAGCGTTCGAATCGTGGTCTGGCCGCTAGAAGGTGCGGCAAGAAAGGACTTGATTGACATTTACACGTAGTCCTTAAGCTATTCTTAGCGCCTACGTCAAGCGAATAATTATTGCGATACGAGTTTGCATATACATACCTACCTCCGTGCGTATACTGAATAAATTGTGGTAAAATCAGCGCGGACGAGAATTTCAGCAAAAACTACTAAATGCAGCCACCTGGCATGGCAGCGGCATGCAAAACCATTACTCAATTGCACAATTCGACTCACAAGTTAAATAAAGCTTCGAACTAGCTACTTAAGTGGTTCGACTTGTTAAGTTTGTTCTTCTAGCAATGAACGAGCGACAGTTCGAAAATAGGGTAAAAAGTCCTGGGACTTCTTTCTCTATGATAATTAATTATTATTCCTAACTCCCAAGTTTCACTTTATTTTCCCTTTTTGTTTTCGGTTTAAGCGAGTAATTCGAAATGATTAAAAACGCATTTTGCGGCAGGACGGACGTACCGAAGCACATCAGACACTTTTGATAAATATCTGGTTAGTGGAGTCATTATGGACTTATTTGGTGCAAATCGATATGAATATTTTATGTCTATATCTCTTGTCCCCTTCAACGTGCCACTAATGAGCACACAATTAGTTCGATTATCGATTACGACACATCGAAACACTTTTCTATATAAACAATTTGTTGTAGGTGCTTACAAATTGAGTTATAATTGAATGCGTTTAATGTGAAACATTAATTTTCATTAATCTTTAATTCAAGTGTGAAGTGTTCAAAATTTTATATTTTAGGTAGAGTAGAACTACTTTGCATATTAAATAAAATTCACGGAATCAAAACACTCAACGATTTATGAATAATAAATTAGTAGGCCATTTAATATGTAACATATATATATGTAGAAACCTCGCTACCGGGGTTTCTTCTCTCACAAGTCGATTAGCATCCTGCATAAAATTTATCTAAAGATACGATGAGAAACGATGAGAAGGAAAGAAAGAAAAGATTCGAACCTTGTAATAATTATTTGTCAATCTTTGCGTGATATCCTAAGGGTGAAATTTGATTAAAAGTTAATAGGAGCTACCGTAATCCAGCGGCGAGTTAACTTAAGGAACCTTGCAAGTAATTATTTTTCATCTTGAGACTTTGCTTATATGAATTCTCGGAAGCAAAACCCAAACAACCCACAGGTAAAAAGATTCTCTAAGTTAGTTTTAATCTAACATAACCTACAATTTCTTATAATAGCTTATTGATATTTTTTTAGGTTAGGGTTTTAGTGAAAGTGACAACTAAGTGACACATTAGTCGTCCTAGTCATTTATTATTTTCAATAAATAATAATTGAAGGTAATTTTGGAAAGAAAAAAGACAAAACAATAAACGCACGTGGTAAATATCAAATGTAATGAAAATTGCTTACAACATTACCATATACCCTTAATAGTATTGATGTATTAGCTATACTAAATGTCACACCAAAAACTAACCACTTTGTATCGTTTGAAAAATTGTTGCGAAAAAAAGTGCTTTGTTTGTTTCGAGAAGTTTCGTTAACGAGTTTCGGTCGTAAACATCAAGAAAGAAGATGATGGTGGCGGCAATGTAGGTGCACCAAAATTTATATGCATGAGTTGCCTAAGGACGTGGTTAGTCGTCGAGTTTTATGTTGGTCTGGCCGACGTTTTTCTGACAAGCGGCTACTTTATACACACATATGTGTGTACATTTGGTTGCTTGCTATTCTCCTTTTTCTTTTCACAGAAGGAGAAGTTAGTAAGCTGTTCACTTCCGAAAGTGATTCCTTTGGGGAGTCATATAATGCCCGCCACTTTGTTACACATTGTTCGGTTTGGAGATCCGTAAGCTATTAACTAAATCGACCCTTCCATTCTTGGCAAACCAAGGAGTCACAATCGACAATTGGAAGAGAGGAAATCGAGGATTTTATCCTGGTTCGCTTCCTCTTGTTTGTAGAAAACTGCCAAATCGACACTAATAGAATCGTGACCCTCGAGGCAAACTCGAGTGTTATTGTGTAAACATAAAGAACCCGAACTTTCTGGACGAGCAGAATATGCGAATGAATAAATGCAATCAATGAGTAGGGCAATTTCGTGCTCTCGTGTAATTAGCGGCACCGGGTTTAATTATGGATGACGGCGCTACAGTACGCGGTAACAGAGTGGTAACGTCATGTAGATATGCGGGGCGATGTGAGACCCTCTCGTGGTCCGCGAAGTTCGGGCGGCTTTAATCAAGAGAATAATGAAAAGTGGCGCCCGCTCGTCGCCTACGAGACACGCAGCTTCAGAACTACACACAAAAAGAATTAAAACGTCGAAAGCAGGACGTGAGCTTAGCCGCGCTGGCCGGAGAAAATAAATATGATGTGTGGTTCGCTGCTGTTGTTGCCATCGTTTCTGAAGGAGGATGATGGAATAAAAGAAAAAAGCGACCGAAAAAGATGAGTCGCGTTGTCGGCGAGAAAGAAAAACATCGACGACGACGAGTAGCCGTCATTATAAACAGAGAACTCCTTTGAATAGTCTAATAGTCGGAACGAAAGATGATTTTCATTCTTCGTTTTTTTACCTTTTTTTCTTTTCGAATAAGCGCCACTCGAAATTTTAATTAATTTACGAGTACGTAGAACAATCACGACATAAACAGATAACAGATGAAAGCCCGACTGACTTCATCATACGTGATTTTCTTTTTTCTTTTTTTTCGCTTCATTGGGGAAATCTCATGCATTGTCCAGTCATCGAGAAGCTTAATGCAAGTCCATTAGCGGCGAAGATCAGCGAAAGCAAAGCAAAGCGAGTTAAAAGGTTAATCAGGAATACTACAGTCAGTTCGAGGCTCTTTTTTCGGTAGCACTTCTCTGGCGGGTCGATAACGGCGCGCCGCCAATCGCTGGATGCCCGGGGCGTCGCCTCCGCAGCTCTTCGGCTACTATACCACAACGTGCGTTTAGGGCTTAACCCATCACTCAGCTCGAATCTCCTTCGGGCGATGTAAATCGAACCAGCAAGCACACTACTGGTTACGTTCAAGGTCGTACGACTTTTAATTACTTCCTAACTTAACTGTGAGAACCCGCTGCGCTGACCAATAATTCAAAATATTAATCAATATTCAAACGTTAATGTGACTGTCCGTTTGCGTGCGTTCGGCCCTCCCTGTTGCCGGATACTACATCATTTCCTTACAGACCGTGCGAGAGAGTTTCGTATACCCCTTCGAATTCATTTGCATTTCATTTCGACGAAATCACTGCCTGCTTCTGGTCTTCTTCATGTGCCATACACGCATTAACAACATACTTTTTTCATTTCAGGAGCATCCGAGTTTACGAGGCACACCTCTCGCCATGCTCGCGGCGCAATGCAACAAATTGTCCAGCAAAAGTCCTCCTCCGTTGGCAGACGCCGCGGTAGGCAAAGGATTTCATCCGTGGAAGAAAAGTCCACAAGGCGCTCCATCGCCTGGATCTATCGGTGTCTCTGCATCTAATTCTTTACCAGTGCAACGGTCGGCAGCGAACACGACTTACACGAGCCGTCCATCAGTCATGACTTCTTGCTCAAGTGTGTCTACTGCCCCTGGCTCCTATGGCAGCGACCTCTATTTCCCCGGTGCCACGACCCAACCTGCAGTCGCAGATAACTCACACGTGCATCATCATCAATCGAGCCTTTTGGGCAAAGTCGAAGGTGCCGCCACCGCGCATCACGCAGCTCTTGGCAGTGTCTACTCTCGTCATCCTTACGAATCCTGGCCGTTCAACACGATGTCTGGCGCGACACATCATGGAGCTATCAAGAGTGATTCCGTCGCATCGGCAAACACTTGGTGGGACGTCCATTCTGCTACTGCTGGAAGTTGGTTAGATATGAGCGGAGCAGCTGGGATGCATGCCCAAATGGCTGCGGCTAACTACACCTCAGATTACTCTTCTCTGACACATTCGCTTGCCGCCTCGAATCATTTGCTTTCCTCCGGTCAGCATTTACTTCAAGACACTTACAAGTCAATGTTACCAGGGGCCCAAACAGTCGGGGCATCTTTCGGTTTGCATACCACGGGTTCAGCACCATCGCCCACTTCAGGGGCAGCTAGTTTACCACCACAAGTACCCTCGCCACGTTCCCAAAGAAGATACACCGGTCGTGCTACTTGCGACTGTCCCAATTGTCAAGAAGCTGAACGTCTTGGTCCTGCCGGTGTTCATCTACGTAAGAAGAATATTCATAGTTGCCATATACCAGGATGTGGTAAAGTCTACGGCAAAACCTCCCATCTGAAAGCCCATCTGAGGTGGCACACTGGCGAACGACCTTTCGTTTGTAACTGGCTGTTTTGTGGCAAACGATTCACCCGATCGGACGAGTTACAGCGCCATCTGCGTACGCATACTGGCGAGAAACGATTTGCTTGTCCCGTGTGTAACAAACGATTCATGAGGTCTGATCATCTCGCCAAACATGTCAAAACACATAATGGAAATGGCAAAAAGGGAAGCTCAGAGTCTTGTAGCGATTCGGAAGAAAACAGTCAGAGTGATCTCACAAACAACAGCGTGAATTCACCAGCGTCGATAAACCATACACCACCACCACAGGTACAACCATTAGGTGGATTGGATCTCGTATCTGGTATGGAGGCGAAACCGCCGGGTTTAGTTTGAAATCCGTGGGCCTCGCTCTACACGGCGGGTTTCCATTGAACGCAGATTATTGATGATATTGATATAGTGATTTTCTTTTCTAATTTTCTAATTGTACTTTTATCATTCGAGAATTTCTGAATTCTCCAAAAACATTGACATGTTCGATAACTTAAAATTATTTAAATTAATAATTAACTCTGTTTGTTTGTTGAGGAGTTGTTTGTATTATATATAAAGAAGATATGATATGAAGAGAATAGATGGAAAAAATTGTGCAGTGTGGCTTGTAAATAATGCGTAATATCAGTGAGCAAAAGAATGAACGAACGAACGATTAAGGAAAGCTTTAGGATCTATTATAATTAAATATTGTTGTATATGTCACCCATTTTGGCCTCGATTTTAAATTATAATGTGAGAATTAAATGGGAATTGTCAGCATGGCGGCGGCGGCAGCAATACAATGCTACCAAACTGATATTTACCTGCCTGCATGTGGAATAATTAATTTAAACGATTTATACCTATAAGGTTTAATGAATTCACAACACTGACGCGGAACGAAAGAGTAAAAACTAAACTAAACTTATACTATTTGTAAATATTATAAATAAATATATTATATTTAATTCGATTGTTCGTATAATATTATTATATGAATGTATACTTTGTAATTACGGTGATTGGCCGTTGAGAAACGTGTTTTAATGAGTGTAACATATCATACATTATAATAATACTGTTAATATGAATAACTTACGTCTATTAGTGTGCATATTCCTTCTCTAAATCACTCGCTCGCTATTATTCAATCAATATTATTGGATTGGGTTCGCAGTTATTAACGAGCGGATTTTTTGTTTGTTATGAATCGGATGCTTCTTGCTTGGTTGTTGCATTGACGTCCGATGTGTATAATTAATATCTTTTCCATCACGTCACATCCGAACTCATTGATGGATTCAATCGAAATCATGTTTCTCTTCTTGCCAAAGATCAATTGATAAGAATACTACCTTAATGATTGTATATTGTACTATATAGGGAATAATTCTATATATCTGACATTCAAATTAAACGCGAGCTTCATGTGCAAAATATATTAAATTAAGAGATGAGACAACATTATAAAAATATAATTTTCAAATTCTAAACTTTATGGCTTTTTATTTCTAATGTTTATGTTTACCAGGGTTTGTTTTATTCATTTCAGATTTTAATTATATACATAACATAAATTTGGAAATGGAACTTTAGAATTTAGTGACTTCAAAGGTAACATCACTGGTAACAAAATGATATTCCAAAATAATATATTTTTTTATTAGGTCAAATATTTATGTTTATACAAATTTCAATTGTATAAAATACATTTGGAAATTGGACACAATATCTTGTATACAATGCATTTATTTTGATGTGGCAGGTTGATGAGCAAAATTTTATATTTAATCAGAATTTTGGCTATGATTAGATTCATAATTACTAACACTATACAACTTTATTAAAAAGATTTCAAAATAAATGTAATTGTTGTATTAACATTCTAAAAATTTGTTAAATTTAAATAAGTGCGAAAAGTGACTATCTTGAAGGAAGAAGTTGTTGGATCGCAGTGACCTCAATGTGCAAAATTTTGCATATAACAAGTAATAAATTATAAATTAATATTAGCTCGTATATGTATTTGTTTGAGCTGTTTAAAGTTGTTAATCGATTACTTAGAACTTGCTTCAATATCTGTTTTAATGTCATCGACTACCAAATTAGTTAACATTGATCTTCGATTAGAGGAATGCTCTTAGTAATTGCAATGTTTTTCATCATATTGGTTCACTAAAACACAGAAATATCAGACACAAAATTTACATCAGGATATTCGACAACACAAAATTGGAACAAATAAGTTTCCATCAACTTGCAGTGTACCACTTCGATGATCAATTATGTTTGGCTGTTGTAAATATCATATTTCCTCTAAAACAGAAAATTTCAAAAAGAAAACTGTAAATTATTAATACTCAAGATATGTACAAACAAATTTGCATGTTGTTAACCCTAATAAACTTAATAATGCTTAAAAATTTAAATGTGCGCGGCAAATTCAAAAATAATTCACCTTGCTAAGTAAAAAATAAAGAAAAAACCTTCTGGTGTTTTAAAAATAAGCAAGCAAATTGCCAACAAAAACAGCAGGACATCAAGATATCAAACACCACAGCATCAATATCAATAAAATACAACAAATACTAACAACCCCACGATATCAGAGGGTTTGGAATCAAGTAGTGCGACCGCATGTAAGCCAAGTGAGTAAGTGCGCAGCAGTTTAATCAGCGTGCGACAACCACCCGCGGACGTTACACAATGCAAAGCCACATATCAAAACCATTTGTTTGAATTAGAAGCCCAAGTAATTTCATTACACGCGCACGAGCTTTGATTGCAAATACCATACTACTCGAAATTTACTACCCATTTGGGTATTGAATAGATGAACTTGCAAGCTTGTTGGTTTACAATGACTGACCACTCGGTATCCAATTACTTCGGCAGTACTAAATCATGGAAATTCGCTAATGACAAGAATCCAAAGTGTTAATTTACATGATCATTAAATTTTTTTTAGTTTCCACTAAAATTTCTATATGTCTAGCTAGGAGTTTCCTTCTTTTTCCATTTTTAGCATTTTATGTCTTTGCATTATCCTTTGTCTGTTTTGATTGTGAAAGCAACTCGCGTTCGTTGGTAGCGTAGGTACTTGCCATTCACGGTTAGAAATGTTCTATAAAACCCCAAGCAGTAGAATCAACAATGAGGCGCGCAGCACGAAATGGAATGGAGTAATGTTCGGCGAAGAAAAGAAACGTGCATTAGCGCGCGCACAAGCCACCGCAATTTTAACCCTAGTTATATACATTAAGGGATGATTTAACTGCGTCGGGGAATAAATTAGGGGAGTCCCATGACTAAACTAAAAGACCGAGAGAACACAGACACGTAAAGTAAATGTGTTGATTGAGAGAGTTTCGCAGTTTAGATCGGAGGGGGCATATTGTACACGCTCCAAAATCAAGTACCTAATAGGGGGAAAGCGCAATGACAAATTTCATTGAATCATTTCGTTGATAGTTAAAGTAAATATATAATCTGCAAATTCACTTAAAGACCTTCTGTGGAAGATAAATCGTTGTCGGTCGTTGGTGGATTTGATATAATAATGAGTAACATGAGAAGAGTGAGGTTATACATTTTTCTAGAGATTTTAGCGAATGATATTCATGAAGGGAGAATCTATTCGTTTGTTATTCTTTTATTTGTGGGTTTGTTTGCATGATCCCTATTGATTTGTCTATAAATCAAGTCGTAATCGAATTAGTATAGCATTAACTTGCGATGCAATTGAATTACACCATGTTTACGAATACATTTAGTTTATGGCTTGGTCTCAACCACATTTAATCGAATTACTGATGGGCTAAATTCTCATTACATTACTATTAATTATTCCTAACCTCAAAAACTTGTAACGATTATTTTATTCTAAAATTTAAATTTATACAAATTTCATTGGAAGATAAGAATCAATGAAATAAAATAATGTTGAGCTTCCTTTATAATTTAAAACCGATTAATTCGATATGAAAAGCAATTAATCCACAATTAATTAGCCATTAATATCGAAATACCGTAACCCACGAAGAATCGCGATTAGCAAGCAGATGATCGTCATTTTAGATATAATGAATGAGATAACTCATTCTACATATTCATCGTATAACCCAACACTGATTTCAAACTTCTTTTGACTTGGTTGTACTTCCACAATGAAATTGTTTTGATACTTCTGGAATGAATCTGTCTAAAGCTTTTATTACATATAGAAAGATCGCACATTAACTTTTCGTGTTTTATATAATTAATTTATTAAAATATTTTAATTATCTGATGCTAACGCGAGTAGGTAATAATAAAAGATAATGAGAAAGTTGCTCAGGATCCACTTATATCATGCATTAGATCGGTTTGCTTATTAAAAGTTAGCAAGCGGTGATGATGTACGATCTCGTTGGACTAATGTCGTGACAAGTATGTTAGCTGAGCCACATCTTTCATATGTGCGCTAGGCAGGAAATTGCCGAAAGTCGTGCGAGGGAAAAAAACGTTGTCGACGACCAAGCAAAGAGTTTTTGTGCTCTTCTCTATATATGTATATGCTTATTACGTATTGAATTATGTCGGCTGGCTTATAAATAGCTTTTGACGCGTAAAAAGATTTAAGCGTAAAAAGATGCGCTTTAATTAATTACATAGTGAGATGTCAACACTTTGTTAAATTCTTATATCAGATGTGGATCTATGTCTAAATACATATTATTTTTAAATAACTACTTATTTAAAATTCATATTTCAGTAAATCCTTTAATTAAAATTTCTATATAACAAGGCTTCTTTGTTTCTTACAAAAAAGAAACTTAAAATTAGAGAAATACTAAGAAAAGTCATAACGGAAGGATGGAAAAGATGCAAAGTATCAAATAACACACATCTCGTGTATTTTATCTCTGCAAAAAATATAACTTCATATTTACATTGTTGCATTCATAGTTCCCAATTTAAATTTGAAGAACGAACGCATAAAATTCAAGATTTACACATGAATAAATAATATTAACGCAACGTAAATTTTCGTCTCATGAATTATGAACAGCGGACAAGACAATAAAATCGATTTCGTGAATGAATATAACAACCCATTTTTTCACTCACATTTAGTCATCATAAATGTAACTAAAATGATTATTGGAAATGTCAATTTAGTTTTCGTTAAGTTTTACGGTGACCTAAATATTTAAAGAAAATGCGAAAACAAAATTTTTTTTGGGGACTTGTAGATGGTCACCGTTATGTATATTAGGTTAGAAGTGTGAGCGGATACATTTCAACACCATTCAACCTCATGTTAATAAAACCGATCCAATAAAAATGCTAATATACATCGTCAATGATTAAAATTTAAATGGGTTGAATATTATTTTCAAAATGTAAATGTTATATTTTGTAAGTATAATGTAAATAACAATGAAGATTGTGTTTAAACAATGTATGGGGCTTCAATAAAATACGATTCTTATCGAATTTTATTGTAAATATATATTTGAAATTATAAATTTAAAATGTCTTTAATAATAGGCGCTTTCCATTTGACAAAAATCTCAGTTTATTCTCACTTGTGAAACCACAACACATACAAATTTCATTGTAGGTATAATTGTTGAAATGTCACACAATGACGTCGCAA
>JASKGN010018698.1:0-11798 GCA_030556245.1 Falagria sp. GC000072 | reverse complement strand
GTTGGAAAGAACTCAAACAGATCTTTAAAATGAATTGTTTTACGATCCCTTTGCTACCTTCCTAAGAGATGAATATAAAGGCAAAAAGAAAAAATTTTGCTTATTTTTGCCGATAAAAATTCTAAGGCGGTATATCTGAACGATCTCGGTTCGCTAATTCCAAATTGACACTCAAATTTTCTGTAGCCCTTTTAGTTTTCAAGATATGACTTTTTGAAATTTTTGGCAATTTTGAATTTTTAATTGGGCTTACTTTTGATAACAGACATTTTGAGAAAGACCTATCTTGTAGATTTCGACTAGCTGATTCCAAATCTGTTTTTAGAATTTTTCTAGTTCTTTTAGTTTCCGAGATATGACTTTTTGAAATTTTTGAGCGACAATACATATGCAATTTTCGCTCACACGGACAAGAAAAATTAAAATTATTTTTATTTCAACGAAAATTTTTACAGTTGGCGGCGCTGAAAAATTTTTGAATCTCGGTCAGTCTCGGTGAAACTCGCTGACAACATGTTTTACAGTTGGCAGCACTAAAAAATTTTTGAAATCGTATGCGAAAGTGGAAAGTGCTTTGGTAAAACTCGCCGACAACCAATATGCAAATTACCCTTAAATTAAAAAATTCATATCTCGGAAACTAAAAAAGATAGAAAAATTCTAAAAACAGATTTGGAATCAGCGAGTTGAAATCTACAAGATAAACTAACCCTAACATGTCTGTTGTCAAAAATAAGCCCACCAAAAACTCAAAATTACCAAAAATTTCAAAAATTCATATCTCGGAAACTAAAAGGGTTACAAAAAATCTGAGAGCCAATTCGGAATCAGCAGACCGAGCTCTTTAAGATAAACTACAGTTTGAATTTTTATCGGCAAAAATTAGCAAAATTTTTATTTTGTACCCCTATTTTCATCCCTTAGGAGGGTCGTAAAGGGGTCGTTTAAGCATTTATTTTAAAGAACTTTTTGAGTTCTTTCTAATGGAAAAAAGATTATTGAAATCGGTTCATAACTTTACGAGTTACGTACGAAAGAAAAATATGAATTTGACTTGCGGCCGCCTTGCCGCTCCCCTGGGGGCGGCAAACTAAAACTTTTGATCGCGCCTTTGAAAGCATTTATCTACGCATCGTTTGAGCTTAAAATATGGATTCTAGCTTAATTAGTAACCGAGTTATGCCTAAACAAGCAAAAAAAATACTCTGGGGGTGGTTTCCACCCTCTAGAACTGACAATCAAGAAATTTTAAATATTGGTTGAAAAGGTGATTAAATTCTCTATCTTGTGATACTAGAATGACCCGAATTCCTTTAATAGTTTCCGAGATATAAATTTTTAAAATCAGAGAAAGTTTTCCAATTTACTCACTTCAAGTTTGAAAATTAAAACAACCCTTTTCTTATAATTTTCTCCAAAATTTTAAGATCTGATTTAAAAGCACTTTTAATAAGCTTTCTTTTAAGGTATAATTTGTTTAAATCGATCAATTAGTTTTAAAGAAATGAATTTTTGTTTGAAGCAGAAAAAATTGGCGTTTTCAATTACAAATTTCACCCACTCTTTCTACCATTTTTAATAGTCCAAATGGGGTGCAATTAGGCTTATTTGAAATTGGGAATTGCCCTCTTTCTATTGAGGCAAGGATCACTTAAATACTTTAATAATTACATGAAATTAATAATTTATACAAATGGAAAGAACTATGTGTGGTATATCTGAAGCAAAGACAGAGTCACACCCAAATTTTAAAGTATTTCCCCTATAATATCAATTTAATTAAAACCACGTTTAATAATCTCTCTTTTGATGCAACCAACATCCGTTGAAATCGGTCAATTAGTTTTGACGTAAATTTTTTTTATCTACAGCCCTCTTAACGATATCAACTAGACTGACTACAATACTAGACACACCCCAAAAGAGTTACCAAAAATTAAATTGCTTGTGCCGGGAGTCGAGTTCTTTAATACTAGTTAGTATTATAATATAAAACATATATGAAAATAATTAAATCAAAACTGAAGTATAATTGATTGATAATAAATAACTGTAGTAAAAATAAACAATGAGTCAAAGTATTAACGACTTTAGGGCTTGGGTGCGTAATATTAAATTATGAATTATAATTAAGAGAGACTTTCAAGCCGTATTATTACATATTTATAACTTTTTTGATAATTGATGTTGTAATTTTTTTGTTATCAAATTAAATTTTGTTTAGAAAAAAATAAAGTTAAGAATTTATGTGGTCAAAAAATTTATTAATCTTCATATGATGATATGAAATTGTCGTATGACTTCAATTATATATTAAATGATAACGATAACAGTCAAATGCCTTTTTAAGATGATTAATCTAATTTAACGTAGGTCATAACTCATAACTTTATTTATATCATTAATACTTACTAGTTTTAAATTATGAATTAATTAAAAGAAAATGAATTATTGTACCGTATACATATTTAAATTTAATCGAATTCCATTTTATTAATCACATAAATTTTTGTTGAAAATATTATGAAGCATATCTGACACGTGTAAACATAATACAACATGTCAACGGTTTACAACGAGTCATTATCATTATTTAGTGTTGTTATTATTGGCAATAATATTTGCAATAACAAGGACAAGTTATTACTTTCAATTTTAAATTTAAAACAATTTAAAGAAACAATTTGCTGGAAATATTAAAATTTATATATTTTACTTAATAAGGCCTAATAATGTTTATATTGTTAAAGTTAAATTTACACTGATCTTGATGAACAGAATAAATAAAAACAGGTAATGGCAATAATAATAATATTATCACAGGTTAAATATTAACAAACTTAATTGGCTCTCATATACCTCATAAATACAGTAAGTAACCGAAAATATTTTATTTAACATTGTAATAATCATTAATTATTATAAAACTTTAGTTACCAAGCCGTAAAATATAATTGTAGCGTTTATTTAAATTTAATTACGGAGTTATTTCATTTGCCACTTTTGAAATCATCTGTTATAGCAAAAATTGCGGCAACTTTATCGCAACCAGTATAGTATAGTAACACATTATTTCAACCATTCCAAACATACAGAGAACTCAATTTATCAAAATCATTATCACTTCAAGCCTTATCACACATACGTATACTATTCAATGTATAGACAACTTCCCAACTACTCCTATTATTAAAATTTATTCGAATACTTGAAAAACATGTAGCCAACGAGTCTAGAATTGTAATCAAATACTTATAACAATTAAAACTTAATTTTAATGCTTTTTCTTTATAGGATTCTAACGGAGGACTTGATGGCAAAACAACAACTCCCGAAACCGTCACAACCAATATTCAGAAACCCAAAAAAACGAAAATGCGAGACGAACGTCAACCTTTATTATTAGATCCAGAACAACCAGAAGAACACGTGATGACGATAGAAAATGTCACTGCTTCGGAAAAGGACTTTTCCGAATCAGATGACCCAGTCCTTAACAGAAATTTAGAAGCACCAACGTCAAACGTAGACACAATGATTCACCTCCTCAAAGGGAACATTGGCACAGGGATATTGGCAATGCCAGATGCTTTCAGGAATGCTGGGTTAGCAGTGGGATTCTTTGGGACTCTGTTAATGGGAGCTATTTGTACCCATTGCATGCATATGTTGGTCAATTGTTCGCACGAATTATGTCGACGGATTCAGAAACCTTCGTTGAATTTCGCTGAAGTTGTCGAAGTTGCGTTTGCCACTGGGCCCGAATATTTACAAAAGTATTCAAAGCTTGTAAAGTAAGATATTTGCAGTAACATTGAAGGTTTAATTAATTTAATTCTTATTTCAATTTTAGGACGTTGATAAATATATTTTTATGTATAACACAATTGGGATTCTGCTGTGTTTATTTTGTTTTTGTGGCAGCAAATCTTCATGATGTCGTAAAACATTATTTTTTTGATGTGAATGTAATGTGGTATCTTGTATTGCTTTTGGTACCAATGATATTTTTGAATTGGGTAAAGAAATTGAAATATTTGACGCCGGCGTCGTTGTTTGCATCGATTTTAACTACTAGTGGATTAGTGGTTACTTTCTTTTATATGCTACAAGGATTACCCGATACTTCTACTGTAAATGCTTTCTCTTCGTGGAGTCAATTACCACTTTACTTTGGTACTGCGATTTATGCATTTGAAGGAATAGGAGTTGTAAGTGATCTGTTTTTATAAATTTCCTGAAATAATATTTTACACTGATTTTTAAATTTTAGGTCCTTCCCTTAGAAAATAATATGAAATCCCCGCAAGATTTTGGTGGTTGGAATGGAGTACTAAATACTGGAATGGTAATTGTCGCTTGTTTGTATACTGCAGTTGGATTTTTCGGCTATCTTAAGTATGGAGACGCTGCTAAGTTAGGCAGTGTAACTTTATTACTGCCTCCTAATGAAATGTAAGTTTTTAAACCCTTGAAAATCGTTTACAACTTGGCAAGTTTAAAAAGATTCTAATAAATTTTCCCGTTTCATTTTTAGTTTGGCACAAAGTGTAAGACTTATGATGGCAGTAGCAATTTTCCTTTCGTATTGTCTGCAGTTTTATGTCCCTCTGAATATTGTGTGGCCATTGGTGAAACGGCACTTGCATTCTGAAAAGGCAATATATTTCGGGGAATATGCAACGCGCACAGGATTGGTGATAATAACATTTGCGTTGGCGGCAGCGATTCCTAATCTGGGAGCAGTGATATCGCTAGTTGGAGCATTCAGCAGTTCCGCTTTGGCGTTAATCTTTCCGCCGCTTATTGAAATCATTACTTTTTGGCCCCATCGATTAGGGACTTACAACTGGTTATTCTGGAAAGATATTACTATCATGCTTTTTGGGTTTGCTGGCTTTTTAGTTGGCTCGTATGTAAGTGTGCTTAATATTTTATATCCGGAAGTATAAATTGTTTATTAAGGTACATGAATATGAAGAGTTACAAAGTGTTGGCAGAGTGAAGAGAAGTGAAGGAAACAGAAAAGTTCAAAGATTATTAAATGAAGTATATTTGTAAATGTAGCAAAGACAAAGAATTTATAAGATTAAACCAAATATTTATTCAAAGATATATTGATCAATAATTATATGACAATAATTAATAATAAAATTAATTAATTATATATGAATATATCAGCGAATACTAGAAATTCTTACAACTACTACAATGTGTTTATGGTTCTATTAATATTTAGCAGAAAACCATATTTAAAACGATTATTAAATATATTAAAATTATTATTAATTAAGAGATATATAAACTTACAAATAAGATAAGATAAATTACTTATATTAAAAGAGCTTAAAGATGGAAACCCGTGATATATCATGTACTAGTACTTTACTAAGTTTTTATAGGTTTCATTTAAATGAGAATTTGCATATTCACATACATTAAATTTCTGAGAAACTTTAATTATCAAAAGGGAACGATCGTGATATTCAAAGTTACTATTGAATTTTAACTTTTAATTTATTGAAAATTACCAGGTTTAAAACCATTTTGTGAAAAAGTGAATTTTATTAAGTATGGTACTATTTTAATATAGGCAACTTATTGAATGAAAATATTAAAAGCAAGAAAATAGTGATTATAGACTCTTTAGTTTAATTTAATTTATTAATTCAGTGTATTATTTGTTCATGTTACGAATTTATTAGTTAGCTGCCAAAAAATGTTATTAATTTTCGTGTGATGCAAAAAAATAGATTTTAAGTTTTTAGTAGCAGATGTATAGCTCATATTACTCTGCAATTTAGATAATATTCTGGGCATGTTTCTATTTATGAATATGTGACAATAATTTTTATAAAATTTTAATTGTATAGTGTTTAGATGTATAATTTATTTTTTTATTACTTAGTTGATGTTATTTTTGTCATTCCTTGTTAAACCTTTGTTAAATTACTCTTAATAATTGTTTAATATTGTAATTAGCAAAATTTAACCAAAAATTAAGTGTATTGCAATTTCTAGTACGAAAAAGATTTAAAAGAGTACGAAAATAAATGTCAATTTGTTAAGTGAAACAAGAAAGTTTTCCTTGCATTTCAACCCCTGTAAGGTGGTGCCATCTAAACAAAAGCAGAATTCAACCCCAACTAAAACATTTCTACCCTAGTAGCTAGAGCATTCTATCGTCCTCGGCAGTTTCGTCCTTGCAAACGACCGAAGACTGCCGTACGTCGCGTACGTTGTACGTTAAAGTGCTGGTTTTAAGGGTACGAGGCTAGTCGGTCGGTCGTATAGAAACAAAAAACACCCCTGTCTTATTACCACCGCCTCAACACATTCAGATTCTTTATCCATAACAACATGACCGCACACTAGTAGAAATACCGTTGTGGCAGTGACTGCGGGTGAAAAGCAAAAAATTCTGCAAAAACAACAAGGGTCGTCGGCGGCTACGATTGATAAGAGCAAAGTTCGTCCTGTTTGCGTCCTGCTGCGGCAGGCTGTGAGTGTTGTTTACAGTGCGAATGAATAAAAGTCTTTCTAATCAAATCTCCAATCTCAAATTAAAATGTTGTGTTCCTTGCGTTGAATACCATTTAAAATTAATTCTTCTGAATTCGAATTTTCAGTGGAGTTTTAAAAATTTGAATATTTCAGTTCAAAATATGGGATTTTATATGAAATATAAAAATATGGGTTTGTGTTTAAAAGCTTTCGGTCGGTTACAAGGCAGATCGATTAATGAATTAATATACAACTAGAAAATCGAATATATAATACTCCTTTGTATTTATTAGAAGAAAAGAAAACTAAAGAAACATTTCCATATTATGTAGTTTTAACAAAGGAAACTAACATGATTTAATTGTTATGATTATTAATAAATAAAGCACAAATATTTTGCTTACAATTAGAATGCAATGAATGCATATGAATCTTTGGCGACTAAACTAAATGATAAATTAATAACAATTTATTTAAATTATTGTCATAATTGTTTCAACATCCGATTCATGATTCATGTTTTTGTTGATGTCAATAACAATCCCACTCAGTTTATAAATGTAATGACTGATGATTGCAAAATTTAAAGAGACGAATGGCAAAAATGTTGTCGTCATGACGACGCCGAAAACTGCGTTCGATTTAGGAAGAAACTACCGCAAGATGATCAAGGAACGAAAGAAATATAAATGAGGAAAGAGGAAGTGTTTCGATTCGAGTTTCTTGATGAATGTGTAAAATAAAGCTTGCGAGGAGGGGTCAGATGAGTACCAGCAGAAGCAGCCAGTGCGTGTGATAAATATCAAAATTTTGATAATGCAGTGCGTCGACACAATGCGGCGGTGCGTGCGATGTAAAGCAATCGAAAATGTCGCGCTTGGATCAGTGGGAGCTTCCGTGCTTCAAATATGTACGACTTTCTTTGTAAATATAAGATATGAGTAGAACAAGAAGGAAAAAGTCCTGAATACATTTGTTTATACGGCGATCTGATCAAAATTTTAACGATTTTTACTCTTACACGTGCGAAGGAAAAGGGAGAAGGAAATTTAAAGCTTTCTAAGTGATTACAATGATTGCAAAACTATTATTATTGACTGAGTATTTCAGTGCATGTTGTTATTATTGTTGAAAAAGAAGAGAGAAAAGAAATCTACAGAAGGATAAGTAAAGTTTGTGTGTTAAAAAAGTGGATACAGTGATAATAAAACGGGGAGAAAACGTAAAAAGGGTGCCACAATGCCGGGCGGACGCCGGGGGTTGGTCGCCCCGCAGAACACATTCTTGGAGAATATCATTCGAAGATCAAATTCACAACGTGAGTATATTCAAAAATTTCAGATTCAAATATTGATAAGAACATTTAAAAACTGATGAAAATGAAATTTTTAGATTAAAATTTTAATGACATTCTGTGAATGAAACTTGAGCTTATGTTAATGCATCCTCATTAAAATGCATAAAAGCAATTAAAACAGAATATTTACTTCACAATTTCTGCTAACCATTAAAAATATTAAATTTTCTACAAGTAATTTAGATCCTTTTAGGAAACTCCATTTAGTATCTTTAAATTAATCAGGAAAGAAGACAAATACATAATTAAAAGCATGATATCACCACGATTAATCGGCATTTAATGAGTACCACGTTCCCATTCTGCAATCTTATTACTATTACTCGTGCTTAGTCCTTTTTACCCATATCCACAATACGAATTAATCACGAATTGATTCCGTCATCCGCTCCGAATGTGAATTTAAGCGAAAGATTTCTCATTCATTGAAGGTATGAAAGGTTCGCCATGTTCCGAAAGAAAATGCTTGCCGTATTCGTTCCACGTTCCCAAACCACACAATCCACATTTCCTTTTCAACAAAAACACCTATCACCCATTAATGCGAACGAAGGCGAAAGATTCTATTCGCCTTCGTTTTGATCTAGTCAGATCGATTTATGTCAAGACATAAATTTATTTTTCTTAGTGAATTGGAAATTTTTGCAAAATACTTAAAAATATGTTAAAATTGAAAAAGAACTAAGGTCAAAATCAAGTTTTATTTAAAGGAAAAGCTAAAGAAATAAACGACCGAGATCTAAAAGCTAAGTTTAGTGCTTCTTCAAAAGGATATGCGAAATGTGAAATACGAAATAGAAAATGTGAATTGTGAGTATTTGAAAAAGCATGAAGCAAGAAGAAAACATGAAAGCTGGCTCCGATTCGCATGCTTTTTTGGCCACTTTGGTGTTATGCAAATAACGCACGGACGAGCGAATAGATAGATGGACGACGAACAAGGTTCCTGGCAGCTTTAGGTGCTACCATAGTCAATACAAACTTCTCTTTTTATAGGATTTGTCCTTATACAAAACGTCGGTCAATATTTCCTTCGTTATGCTCTATATATTTATTATTCAGTTATTTCAGTTACTCCTAGTTTGGTTTTAGGGGGTGTTTGAATTGATTTGGTTCATTATTAAATAAAATAAATTAATATATTTATGAATCTTTGATTTTATCAAGGATTTTCAATTTAATTAAATATTTATATTAAGTAATAACATTTTCAATAGATATAATTAATATATCTATTGAAAATTTTATGTTATTAATTTAATTGAATTTTATATTAAAATTTAGATTTGAAAATATACGTAGTTTCAAAATAAAAAATAAACATATAGTTAATTGCCAAACTGACTTTTCACGTTTCTCACATAGTAATCTCATTTGCAAGTGTTTAATATGCAAATAGCAACCACGTTTGAAGCTGCAACAACTAACAAACATAGTTTTAACTAAGTTTGCATAAATGCTATATGCAAATAATTGTAAAACAAATAAAAACACTCACGACGAAAACTATCAAAATTTAAATTTACACGAAAAAGTTTCCATTGAATAAAATTTTAATTAATGCTAAATTATATTTATCATTATCTAAATTTACATAAACATTTTTAATCTACATTTGCTTCTTTTTTGAGCTCTTTCAATTATAATTTAATTTTCCAGTTATTTCTACACCTACAATCCTACATCTACCAGTACCTCTCCCACCCAGATAATTCCAGTTATTCACAATTTTTTTTTTATCATTTGTTTTCCTTTTGAAGGCCTAATTCCATTCCATTCCCCTTTCATATCATGTTTTTATTTGCGAGTTTCGTTTTCATTTGTTGAAGCAGAAATTATCTCATTACACATTTACATCGCGATTCGGATCCGTTTGCTGTCCAAACATGCCATTTCGGGCGAGGAATGAAGCCAGGCTACTGAGCAATGAAGGTAACAGCCTATTGAGGGTTGTAATGCAAAAACGTAAAAAGCTCGCTTCTAAAAATAACATTTTACGTTCGCTGTCGCACAAGAAGTGTATGAGGAAAGCGAAATTTAAAATATGCAAGTTGGTGCATTCCATAAAGCTTGGACATGCTGCATGCCAAATAACCTCAGGGGTGGTGAATAAAACTGATCAAATCACCGTATGCCAGCTTTGTGGAATGTAAATGAAAATGAAATTTGCTACTTTAGATGTTATTATGATAATGAAAACAAACAAAAAGCAAGAAAAAAAACTAAAAGGATAATGAGAAGAAAACAAAAAACTCGAGGAATTGAGAAAAACAAGGAAATTACCCAGTTAATAAGCCATAATATTTGGATAAATTCATATTTATCCAAATAAAGCTTAACAAAAGATGACATCAGGATATATCCCCTATCCGACAGATTGTCCGTGGTAAATAAGCAAACCATAACCGAGCCCATCCTGTTATGTCCTGTCCACAGATACTTTGTGTGCTAAAAATAGCCCTAGCGAGGCATCAAAAGTGCCAACGCAACCTAGCAAAAAGCGACATACTAATACGAACACATATGAGGTACATACACGAAGAAAAGTGTACGCAATAAAACGAGCCAACGCGCTTCAGTCGCTTTATTAGTTTTAGTGAGGGAGAATGGTACGACATTAACGAATATCGCCGTCCAGCAACCACCACATTTGCTGCCGTCGTCCGCTTCTTGTTTTTTAACAGAGTTTTGCACGATTTGCTACTTTTGGCAGTCAATAGAGTTCGCGTCGACGTAGCTAGGTCAAACATATAGGGGTGGCTTGGCTACGCAATTCAGCGTTGTTTTTAATGCCTACGTGGTTGACGAGATCGAGAGTCCTGACCAAGAGAACAAGCGAGTAAAAGTGTTCTGAACGTATGGCCTAATCATAAATTCCATCATCAAAAAGCGACTTCTGCTTTTTGACTGAGCGCTGACTATAATAAGGGTCACCCAAAAAATAATTATGATAGCAATTTCAGATTTACATTGGAGCTTATGAAAAGCATACTTGCCCTAAGTACATTCTTTTGTGACCTCAATGTGACCACAAAGTGGTTTGTTTGGATACAGATGGACTTTTCGAGGGTGCAAGTAGTAGAAAGCGCTTAAAGTGGTTAGAAGGTGCGGCGGCATCATATTCGGATATTCCGCACACGTAGTTAAAAGCATCGATGTCGTCGTCCTGCCTGCATTTAGCGATCGATTCACCACTTCTGCGGCAAGACGAGGAGTGCTTGCTCGCAGGAGTGCTCTCACCCTAATTTCCTATCTTCACTCATGCAAATGCAACTGGTTCGAGTGAATAGAATACCGCAACCAACCTGTTCACCGGCCCACTTACCCTTGTATGTCGGCTCAAAATTTACTTCGATTCCCAAAGCTAATACTGTATACACACTACATCCCTTTTGCTTCACCCTTTCAAAGAGTTTTCCTTGAGGTGGTTTTTGTTTTGTTTACTGAGCATGAAAATCGAGAGGCTCAGCATTCTTGCTTTTCAAATTTCAAAGGACTAACTGAATTTTGTTTGCAATATTTAAATAATGTTTTTTTGGTAAGCTATTTGTTTGTTTTTAGAGAATTTTAGATTAGAGTGAACAACCTCAAGTACTAAACGCGTGCTGAGCGAAACGATCCGGAACGTCGACCTTTCCTCCGGACTATCTACTTAGTTTCCTCTCATCTTCTCTCTAGTTTCCTGCTTAATATTTTCTTTTGCTTTTTGGCTTATTACCCGTTTAAACTTAACTTTACTTAAGGTGCATTATACTTTTATACGATAGAGATTAGTACCTTTCTTTTATAATAATCATAAACATTTTCTAAAATAAAAACCTCAAAAGAAAGATAGAACAAGAAAAGAAAGCAAAACCAAAACAAAAGTTCTGTTCTACTAAAATAGGAATGAAGGTACAAGAATAGATTTAAATAACGGAAAGAAAAACGACAACGA
>JASKGN010018680.1:0-10398 GCA_030556245.1 Falagria sp. GC000072 | reverse complement strand
TGCTTTTTTGAATATATTTTCAAACAGAATAAATATGCTTTTAATAAAAAATTTCATATGGGAACATGTTATGTAGAATTAATTTCTCTTTCAATTGCGTTTTGAATGTTAATTTTCCAACCGATAGTTTTCATTTTATAAACTATTAAAGAGAGGGCTCAAATCTTTTGAAAAGGATAGTAATGGTTATTTAGTTAAGGTGTAAAGAGTAAGTAACTATAAGGATTTACTACTTAACTGCTAGTAAGACTGTAAATTGCTATGTATTTGAATATAGTAGGTACTTAATGTTATGCATAGATTTACAAGTGATTTACATAGATATACGACACGTTGGTAAATGTCAAAAAAATTATATCAAAAGTTAAAGGTTTCCAACTTCAAAAATAAATTTGTAAAAATTTTCAATGGCTAAAAAAATTTATTAAAATTCTAAATTAAATTAGTAATATTTAAAAATTTTAATTAAATAAACAAATATATTATTTAAATACCAAATATTATGGCAACCCTCGTAATAAACAACAAATTCAAAGAAAACAATCGAGTTGATGCTTGCGATCCCAAACCAACATGAATATTTATTCAAAATTTAAATTGAATTGACAATCGAACACCTATAAAAGTAATAGCACCCGGAATGTGCGTACGCGTCAGTTTACGATTGACTTTATCGATGGTAAACGATTACGAAAGCCGCACTTATTTAAAAGTGAAGAAGTCACTCACCGTATTTCTAAATAAACAAGAAGAACGCTCACAGCCAATGCAATTCTGATCATTTTTCATCTCGTCACAACAAGTTTCTCAAAAAGTCCACATTATATCCATAAACTGCACAATAAAAAAAAACTTCACTTCAAATTTTTTTAAATCTTGAAAACTTTTCGAGCGTATTTTGAATCTCCCCGGCGGCAATATGAAAAATGACAAAACACAAAACAGGATCAAAAGGAAATCCCCGCTCGTAGCCGGCGGATGCGTATTTGTTGAAGCTCGACGCGTGCGCACACACCATCAAATTGCAACTCGGCGAAGAAGAAACGCGCGTCGGTACCAACAAAACAACACGTAACAACAAACGCGTAAAACAAACGTCGGTTGTTGTTGAAGAAAGGAAAGAAAACTTTTCAAAAGTTTGTTGTTGCGCCGGCGTCTCGCGCCGGACTTAAGTCGACGCTGCGCTGCGTGCTTGCGCTTGGTGGATCTCGTCTCGAAGGAGCGACTCAGGATGACTGCTGCCGTATACAAAAACGATGATGATACAAACAGCGTTTGTATACATTGGACTTATTATTGAAAGGCGTAAAGCTAGGAGGCGATCTTTACCGATCTGCTTCAGGAAGTGACAACTGACAATGAATGAATGCCGTCGCGTTTTGTGTTGTTAACTTCCGAATGGAACGCGCTGAGCTCACTGATTGATTTGAGTTTGTGCAATTTGCGATAGTTCGTTTACTCACTATCGAGTTGGCATTGGAGGGGTTGAAAACTGTCAACTTTTGCCATTTTTTTTTCTTTATCTCTTTTTAGTTTGGTTATATCATGATACGATACTCAAACGTTTGTACTTGGATAATCCCTGGTCAGTTGCTATTATCTCTACAATTGGACATGACAATGTGGGTTTATTCAAGTCCAAATCATCTCTCTATTATTAGTACTAAACTTCAATAGTAAAGAGTAGAATACTAAGCACGTGTTTGTAAAGGGTTGAAATTGAGATTAAACCTTTGAGATTCATTTTGGTACTTACATCAAAGATTTCCATAGCTAGCTAATTAATTATTTCTATAAAAAACAATTCTACTTTTATTTTAAGTTAATTTTAATTAAGGGTAAAGGGTTAATAGGCATGCGCATTAGTTGAAAAGCTCAACTTCACTCGCCATATTAGTTCTGGTCAAAAGCAGCAAGTTCAAAATGCTCAAAGCATAACCTCACAATTCACAACCTAAAGCTCAAGCTTTCGCAGGAGGAGCGAGACCTCACACAATACCTTATCATTAGAGGTGCGCTGTTGAATTTCGCAACGGTCTAATGACTCAATGAAAAAACCACCTATTATACTCTTGATCGTACACGCCTGCCTTCCCATTTCATACCGACCATAATCTGATTTCAACATTATTCGATTTCTACCTTAGTCTTTTTTGATTTTTTTTTTCTTTCTTTGTTTAATTTTCTCTGTTTGTATTTTTTCTTCTTTTTTGGACCCTAAGAATATGAAAGAAGAAATTAATAAATGAAATATAAAGTTAGGGGTTGAAATGTTGATACATATATGGAAAACTGGGGGTAACATTGTAGAAAATTGTTTAAAAAAATATATAAGTAGTATCTATATTGAAAACAAAAATTATTGAGCTTGGATGACGTTTTAAAACAAAATGGCGGACTATCGGTAGAATAATTTTAAAAATGTTCAATACTCATTTGTCTATTGTAGGTTTCTTCTAACTTGTATTATATAACTATTGCTATATTCTAAATTAAGTTGCAATTGTGAAAATTTAAAAAAAAACTTTAGGGGTTGAAATGTGCATTTTTTAAAAACAATGACAATTATTGAATAAATTTTGAGAAATTACTCTATTACATCCTAAAAGAAGTACACACTCAAATAAAACATGAATTCATTGTTTTTTGTGACATTTTTCACAAAATGGCGGATTTTCGATTAAGCTATTTGGTGCTACCGGCCCACCGGACAAATTCTCAATTGTGCACCACTACAGTCTACCTTAGAATATAAAGGTTGAAAGGTTAAAAATTTCATATTCCCTAAACTATAACAAATTTTAATTTCATTTTAGTGTATAGCAATTTGCCACCCAACAATACATAAGAAATAAAAATTCATATACCAATCTTGAATTTTTTACAAAATGGCGACCTAAAATTGAAGCAAAATTTCTTCAATCCGTTAAAGTAAAATTTTTTATTTAAACTACGAGGTTAAAATATCCAAAAATTCAAATTAAACAACACATCGAATTTTTATAAAATTTTCTTTACAAAATGGTGGACTTTCCATAACAATACCAATTTCAAATTAAATTAATTTCATCAAAACCAAATTGAAATCTTCCTTGATGATTGATGACAATAAAAAGAGAAACTCTTGTAATAATAATAATAATAATCGAAAAGAAATTGAATCAAAAGAAGAAGTAAGAAAGATGAGGTCAAACCCTAAATGTTGATGACTTGCTGAAGTTGCTGATGTTTTAATATCGCCACCACTTTGTACAGCCTGCAGCTAATATGTTGCTAATTTGTGCGGTGCGACTCGAAAGGCATGCGTTTAATGGCAAAAAATAATATGACCCGAGTCGAGCCGGGTCCGTCGTGTAATGAAAAATCGTGTTTTTTGCTGCGTTGAGCTCGACCAACATAATAGCACGGGGTGTCGATTATTATTGTTGCTCATTTCAGGAGTGGTAATAATCATAAACTTTTGAATTTATTAAAGTTACACATGAGTATGCGTGCGTAAAAAAGGGAGGAAGACTAACGACAAATTGATGAAGACAACACTCACTTATGGTATGAGTACGACTATCTTGATAGATATGAAAAGAAAAACTACTACTGGATTATTATTTCTAAAAAAAAAAAGGTTTGAAAGCAAGGAGGAAAAAATATTAATAAAAGGAAGAATAAATGAATGAATGAAGAAGTAAAAAAAGTTTTTAATGTCTAAAGACTTTATTTTAGTTTTTGTTCTTTGTACCTAAATCTTTTTTTTAACTTACTGACTTGAATTTTGAATGGTGTTATGACAATTTTGATGCATTGAAATGATAAATGAATGAAGAATAAAAAATTTAAAAGGAAGAAAAGAATATTTAACACGTAGTTAATTAATTATAAAAAGTTTTCTTTGTGATTGTCCTTGAATGTGATGTCAATTTTGAGGTTAGAATAACCTTCTTTGATCTTATTAAAGTTTTATGACTTTGGTAAGTTTTATTTAGGCATTCAAAGTATGTACTTACGTTTATTTTGAAGTATATGTTGCATTTTCTTGCACAATTGTTGTTTTAAGGTGTTTACACTTGAAAGACACACTATTAAATCATCCATTGTAAAAATATACGCGTACTTGTACTTTGAGTGATGATTGAACTCATCATTATTCACTAACTTAGATTTTAGTTGTTATTTCTGTTCGTAAATAATAAATCACCAACATTGCGATCATTTTGTTTCTGGCAAACAAAACAAAAGACAAATTTGACAGGAAGAGTTGTGTATTGAAAGTTGCCTATGTTAAATATTTTTATAGCTTTATAAATTTGTAATTTGGAGGAAATTTTTATTTTAGTTGCACAGATTTACATGAAACATAATAATAAAACTGAGAATCCTTGTTAATATATGGTAAATGGCAATCAATGTAAGAAAGCAATCAAAACGCCATCCAAACTCTTCAATTAAACCAGCATATCAATTAACTTCCACTTCCACTTCAATTTCTTCCACCATTCATTTCTTCTTAATCTTTTACTCTGATTCAACTCTTTTCCTTTCTTTTCCTCAAATTTTTCTTCTTTTTCCATTCACCAAAGTATGAAATCTTAATTTTAATCCATAATCTTTCCTAATAAAATAAAAACAAGTAAATGATTTAAAATTAAACGTTTACATGATTTGTATATACGATAAGAATATACATTTTCCATAGTTTCCAATTACCAGGTTTCTTCATGTAGTTACAAATACATATAACAAGTTGCGTGTTTTCCCTATAGACTATAGAGAAGTGAACTCTGGCACTTCGTTAATTATTCGTTAGCAAGAATTATTATTCTCGCATTATGATGGCCCGAGGGTGTTTTACATGCTAATTTGTCTTTTTTAATTGAGCGAAACGCTCCTTTCCATGTTGTATGCCTTCGCACTAAAGATTGTGAAGATTGTCGAGTAGTTTAGTTGCAATTAACAATTCAATTAATTATCTTGAAGTGTTTGTTGTTTCTTCCAATGCGCGATGTCAATTCTAATTAATTATTTCAATACCTTCTTGTAAGTGATGTAAATGTACTGTTTTGACACTTAGGCGTGTGATCATTAATCAAGATTATTTCTGTTTTAAAGGTGTGAGAAAATGACTAAATACTTTTAGGTTTGTTTACTTTAGATTGTTTATAGGTGTAGATTTATATTATATATTTATAACTTTTAAAATCTTTAAGTTTAAAATTTTAAAATTGATTTGTTTAAGATCCTAAAAAAGCAGATCGTTAATATGCCATATGCACTAGCGCCACCGCCGATCATCACTGTAGAGTTTGAACATTACCTACTAGAAAACATGTCGTTAATGTGGCACATTAATGCCCAGAACATTATCAACTTACGAAACAGAGCACTATATTTATATCACCCAGAAAATACAAATATCTGAGTACAACCCTGCTCGTTTCATAAATAACTAAATATTATAAAAATCATACAAATTTTAATGTCAAAAATTTAAACTTTAATTTCCAAATCTTTCAACATTAAATATATATACATCTGATAGAAAAGTCTTAAAACAAAAATAATTAAATATCACAACAGTCAATTAACAATAATTAACTAATTAATGATTTAATTGATAATTATATAAATTAACACTCCAATTAGAGTAATAATACAGATAACAATCTTAAATCCTAAATTTGTGCAAATTTCAGACATTTCCATGTCTTTTGTCAAAGTTATCACACATTTTTATCAACATTATCTTAAAATCACAATAATTAACACATTAACTTCACAAAAAACCTCATCAATTAACATTTCCTTCTTCCTTAATGTTCTTCCCCCATTAAACCCCCAAATTATTCTCTAACATATGAAACAACTCCAATTGCTGCACATGTGTCATATTCATAATCCTCTGAAATAATTTCTGAGTGACATTCCTAGCATCTTGAGGCCGATCAATAAAGGTACTAATATAAACATTAATAAAAACAATCATAACCAATTGACAATCGAAACGATCCATAACTCCACCATGTCCAGGAAACGAAGCTCCAAAATCTTTAATGTTACAAGCTCTTTTAAATCCCGAAGCAAAGAATCCTCCAAATGGAGCAACAACACTTCCAAATATAGCTAACCAGAAAGTATGCAGAATAAAAGGATATAAAGTGATATCATAACCGAAGAACTGATAATTGGCCAATTGGAAAATCGAATGGGGAATGCACTGAGTGACTTTTATAATCTCCCCATTAATTTCCTTATACTCCACAGGACAAATCAAATGCTCCTTGTCCAAAAGCAAATAGCTCACTAGACAACTAATGATAATCGTGAATATCCCAGCTCCAATAAATCCCTCCCAAGTTTTCTTAGGTGAAAGTGCAATCAACGGCGTTTTTCCAATGAGTTTTCCGACGATGTAAGCCATAATATCATTGCTAGTGATAGGCGTCACACAAACCACAAACCAAATCATCCCTTCATAAATCGTCTTCGTAATTAAACAAGACGAACCGACAATTACCAACAACACGATGTGTGTCCAAGCTAACAAAAGGAATTGTCGCCGATAATATTTCCTTTGGAGATTGATGACGAACCAAATCACGCCGATAATGTATGCACAGAAACTGATGAACTTGTAGTAGTTGTCAATGAACTTAGCCAAGTTGTTGATATTCACGTAGGGATGGTAATAGATCAATAGATTGTCGGTCCAGAAATAGAACAACGCACAAAGTAGGAAGTAATTGGTGTTGTGTTTGAAATGCGGGGTGATTTCGTGCTTCGCAAAGGCAATGGCAATGATTTCATTGAAGGATTGGATTTGTCCCAAGCAAATTGCGAATACTAAGAAGGGAGGACCACCATAGATCATTAGCAATGAGAAGGATATCAGACATACTGTCACTGCCACTCGTTGAAGCACGGATTTCGTTGAAGATGGTAATCGTCGGAACTGCTGGAGGAAGAAAGATGTTCTAGCTTCGTTGAATTTTGAATGTTGTTTGTTGTTCTTTTTTGATAGGGAGGCAGCAAATTGGGTGTATGTGGATGAACGACATAGTCGGACGCTCATTGTTAATACTTATCTGAAACAAAAAATTTAGTTTTAAGTTTTATGGTTGAAAAATGGTTTAAAAAAATTGACTATTAAGTTACCGAAAGTTTATGGGTTATACAGAGGAGGGGATGAAAAAAAAAATATCATTTAACAATTAAAAGGAGGAAGAACATTGATAAATTAAATATTTTATATTCATAGCGGCTATAAATAAATTTTATTGTCAGTCGTAATAGAATGTAAATCGAGTTGTTTTTATAATCAATTACAACGTGATTGATAACGTAGTTAATCAATCAATGAGCGAAAATTAATGAAGGATTAAATGTTTATTTATATTGTAATGAGTTTAGAATATTGCGTTGCCCTTGATGTAATAAATTAATAAATTATTTAAATGTTCGCTAAAGGATAAATATGCGATAGAAATTAAATGTAATGCAAGTAGGAAACATGCAATTGTTATATCTATGAAATATTTACAAAGAGTGTAATTTGCTTTTTTTGTTTACCCAACTATTATAGTTTAAATAGACTATTGATTTTCACGTGAATATGCAATTGTTATAAAATGCATTCAATTTAGTTCTTAATGTTTTAAAGTTTAATAGAAACACGTATTTTATTTTGATACCATAGAAAATTATTCTTTTGTTGTTCTAAGCTTTCATTCTTTTGATATAAATTTATAAATCCTTTCTTGTAATTTGGGATGCCTATAATATAAAGAATTCCATTTTTTAATATTTCATTTAAAATTTTATTTTTTATTGATCAAGTATGTGGTGAATTGAAATATATTTAGTTTGACATTGCATGTCATAATATGTTATCAATTAATTATTATCATTGTTAACAAATATAAAACAAACAGCTAGAAAAACGTTACTCAGCCAGAGTGTCCTTGAAATATTGTAAATATTAATTTACTTATCACTTTCTATATTTTCTTTTGCATTATAACATATTTATCGGTATTTATCGGTATTCATAAATAGAATATCTAATTTCTATAACCTAAATATAACATAGTTGCTGATAAGATAAAAAAAAAACTTCTGATAAAATGTTGTAACCAGACATAAGTTTCACCTTAAATATCACAATCAGGAAATAGGAATTTCTGATTCTCAGCTAAAACTTATTACATATTACGCAATTAAAAAATTGACTTACAATAAAGCATGAAGCATTTAAAACAATACTGGCTTATGAACAATCACAATTTTAGTGTTTATTTAATATATAGAACAAAGAAATATAAATAGACCTATCAAACTATTATTTAATATTTCTTTGTGTTTTATATTTAATTTCTACAAATTAACAAATTTTAAAATTTCAAAAATTAAAATAATTAAATCAGAAATATAATTACATACCTAGATTATTTCTAAAATTAAGTAGAAATCACCAGGTCTGAGATAAAAGGTACTTAAGCCATCTGCATCAAAATGTCTCACTTCAAACGGCACTAAAACCGACGCCAGCAACCGATTGTCAATTCGCAGTCACAACTGATAATGTTTAGCGTGCACTGACTTTATAAACAAGTGACGTTGACGTTGATTCATGCTTAACTTAATTCCCTTCAATTACTATTTATTTTATACGATCTAAACTAAGGCACTTTGCGGATGCGCAAACTTAACTTGTTCATTGAAATTAAATTGTACCTCCTCTTCACATTACTTCTTAAATTAAAATTTTAATGTTATTAAATTTAATCAATACCAAACAAAAACATAAATGTGATATTCTAACAATTTCAAAATGATCACTAACTTTAGAATATTCCCACTATCAGTTACAAAAGAAGCAGAAAATCTATTAACTTGTTTGTCAGCTGGTAATCACACATATATTCTAACTATAACTGCTAACTGCGATTATGATTAGCATGTCGCAGTCCAAAAAAAAAATACAAAGTGTTGCAAATTAAAAATTAAAAACAGATAATTGTTCAAAATTTCATTTGTTATTTTAACTATTTCTACATTTAATTTCCTATTGTTTATATTTTTTATAAAGCAAAAAAAAATTAATTTTGTACTCACCTTTAAGTTGCCTCTTACTTGCTATCATAAAACTCCAGCTGTATGCGTAATATAAGCTTGTAATTATTGAACTGGGTCCGCACACTCTAGAATATAAACACGAATTGATTAGATTTGTTGTTATTGTTGTTGGTTGCATGCCTCTGGGTCCAAGTTACTCGACATATCTATGATATATAAATATATATGTTAGTATGTATATGTTCTAAGCAAGCAAGTACTCTACCAACAAGTAATAGTTATTTTTATATTTTGAGGTAGAAATATTGTAGTAAGTACACAGTTATGTATTGTATATTCTAGCAATTATATTGCGGCAATCTTTCAGCGTGCGCGCGCTGACATATTCATTAATCGTACTGTATGTATCAAAATTCGCGTGACAACTGAACGAACTACTGAACTGAACTACATAAAGCTGTTTTTTCTATTCAACTTCATAGACACTAGTAAGTACGACATTCTCTTACTACAACAACAGGTGGAATCAATAAAATAAACATTGCTGGGTTTTCTTTTATGTAGAAGTATCAGGACTGTACTAAGACATTAAATTCCCATGAGGTATGTAAATATGCAAGGTGCAATTTGATAAAAGAAAACAAAATTGATGTCCTACATATTTAAGGCTTTTAATGGGTTGAGGTAGAGACCCTTAAATGACCAGTATTTCTGGGTTAAAGTCGTCAATTTTACCCTTTTCTTAGGGAAACCCTGGTTTGTATATCAAGGTAAAAATGTGACATTTACCTATTTTCCTAGTCATTATGTAAATTCATAAACTTTCTTTTGTTCTAATAGAAAACTATTGATGTATTGATTAAAATTTAATTGCAATAGAAATAAACTTAGGGCCGATTTCAACAATCTATTAATCATCGATTAAACTGACAGATCGTTAAATTAAGCATTGATTAAGCTAAAATGGATTTCAAAAAGCTCGATTAAGGTTAACGCTTGATTAAAGGTGCTGCTATTTTAATTAACCGATTTTGGCGAATTAAAACTAATCGACTCTTTAATCAAGGCTTTGACAAATAAAAATCTGACAGATAACCATCTTTTAATTTATTCTTTGTAATTTGTTACTATTTCTCATTTATTAATTACGTTATTACTACGTTTTGGAACTACTTGAGGATTTTTGTGAAAATAGAATTGATGAAGAAGAATTGTTAGATGAATTCGGAAAAGCATTATAATGAATCATACTCTTTTTAGATTTTGCATCAGTTATTTAGCATAAGATAACAGAAAAATGTTTCCTCATGAGTTTAGATTTATTAGAATCAT
>JASKGN010018672.1:0-11797 GCA_030556245.1 Falagria sp. GC000072 | reverse complement strand
GAACAGACTGTTGCTTTACGATGATGTAAAATTAATTTCAAATTTGTGGCGATTAACTGGAATTCCATTATGCTGCGAGCGGCAGCACATGCGGCTCGTAATTAATTTACACTTGAGCCTCACGTTGATGGTTACGATGAGCAACTTTCTTACACTTTAGCTAGCAAAGAGTTTGATTAGCTACCTCATTCAATATTTCACTCAATTTTTAACTTCTTGAATAAGACTTTATAAATAAACAAATCCAACTACACAAAGAATTCTAACCAAATAATATTCTAAGATTATACATAAAGAATTGGCCTCTCTTATCAAGGACCAAAAAAAGATGCGGAAGAAGAGAAGAAATGTGTTAGTAATGCAGTGCGACTTCTTCTGTGCTGACTAGGCGCTCGCTTTAATCTTGTTTTATTGCGCCGACTTTGAACTGGTGGCAGTGCCGCCTCGGGCATCGCATGCTGATAAATGTAATTGTAGGCGGCTGCATCGCCTGCCTCCGCCACTTCAGACTGCTGCCACTGACATCTCAATGGCTAATTTCTTCTTCCGTTTATTTCCCCTTGAATAACTCCGCCACTAACGCACTCACCAATGTCCATATCGATTTTCATTGTTTATTTGTTGTTGTCCGTTGAACAATGAAACATATTCCAGGTAAACGAGGCGGTATGCGGGAACACAATGCTAATACTGTACCCAGTAAGCACACATATAGTTGATACATAACATATATGTATCACCGAAATAACATTGTTATACAACTTTGTTACATAACAGATACATCTCTGAGCAATTTCTCAGATACATAAAAAATGGTATATAACATATATGTATCATCTAAATATCACTGGTATATAACCTTGTTACATAACAGATACATATCTCTGAGAAATTTCTCAGATATATAACAAGTGATACATAACATATATGTATCACCGAAATAACATTGTTATATAACTTTGTTACATAACAGATACATCTCTGAGCAATTTCTCAGATACATAAAAAATGGTATATAACATATATGTATCATCTAAATATCTCTGGTATATAACCTTGTTACATAGCAGATACATATCTCTGAGCAATTTCTCAGATATATAACAAGTGATATATAACATATATGTATCATCTAAATAACATTGGTATATATCTTTGTTACATTACAGATACATCTCTGAGCCTAATTTCAAAGGTATAACAACTTCATATATCAGAGATATTACATTGAAACATATTAGATATGTACCATCGTCATATATCAGAGATGTAACTGGGATGTTACAGAAAAACCGGCGTTGATACATCTATGATACATAGCTGCGCCAAGTAGGATACATAACCTAGGGGTTTAATGTTACAAGTTTTATGTAACATAGATGTATCAGATATGTAACTGTGCTTACTGGGAACTCATTAAATTTTCATGGAAGAAATTCGGTTTTTCTTTAATTCTAAAAATATATTGGTTATTAGGTCATTTCAACCCCTTCACCTTAAAAACTTATTACATTTAGCAAAATCACAAAGCGAATCAAGTGCATCATTGTCCTGTTTTACTTTTATCCTTCTTACACTTTAATCAATTCAACACCCAACAGGTAAATTTAGAAAAGAAAAAATATATATATAAAGAGTTATAAAGTAAAGGGTTTATTTTGATCGAACCCTTCTAACACTTATCCACACATAAGTTTCCAAACAGAACAATAAAATATCAAAAAAAAACTATTGTGTCGTTGTGGAATGTTTGATAACCCGAGATAATCGAACGACGAAAATAAAAACGAGGTATGCCTGAAAATCTAATAAAAGGGTTACCTTACACTTTGCTTTTGCCTTCACCCTTAACTAGAATGGAAAATAATAGTGGCTTTCAAAGATGTGAAAAGATATGAGGTTAACCCTTAACTATAACTCTAATAAACTGTGCTTTAACCCTAATATTATCTTTTGGGTCTATTGTCATATGTTTCTTTTTAGTGTATTCAAAGATACCACCATTTATTGGGTAATAAATATAGTAGGTGTTAAAAATCTATACCTACAGGTGTAGAAATTAATAATTTTATTAGTTTTTTTTTAGTTTTTGACGCTCTGGGGAAGTTGACATAATCCTTACAGCTTACACTGACCATGACTCTTGCGCAGTGTACTTCCGCCATTTTGTTTACACTTCCATGTATACCTATAATGCTTAATTGAAAAATAAACCCAAATAAGTCAATTCTCTTTTACTTTAAATTCTTTTCATTAATAAGAAATAAAATCTATAATTGTGAACATATTAAAGCATAATATAGTTAAATTAATGACTAAATATCGGTGCAACGCCCTTTAAACTCAAATATAAACTGTAAATTGCGATAGCGTCCAAGAAAAATTCGACGGCAGGTGTTCTTCGACGAAGATGAGATGATTCGCGGCTCTTTAAATAAATTTTTCAGCATGAAATTCCATCGATCGTTTTAGTTCTTTTTCCAAGTCAATAATAATCTACATACGAGCTAAATGTATGCCTTATAAGGTGACCATTTCCTTTCATGCAATTTTTGCTTTCCTTAGCTGACATAAAAGCTTTAAACTAACAAGTCTTAACATGTTCCAAGCTAAACTAAATTTCGGTAGCTTTTTGCAATTCAGCTACTGAATTTCGGTTTTAATTTGAGCAAAAAACTCTTTTTAACGCATTTTAAATACAGTGTATTATTTTTTCAAGCAATTATAATAATTACACTTCCTTCTTAATTTTATACTGTTTATAAAGCTTAAGAAATCTATAAAAAATTAAAAAGTAAAGGAAGGAGAACAAATGTGAGTCATTGGCCCTTTAATACTAAAAGGACTGGAGGCTTCCAATTAAAGCAAAACCGGACCTTAAATTACTGTCAAATTAAAAAAAAAAAAAAACAATGAAAATCCAGCATCACGAGTTCAAGCTTTCAACCTGATCCTGTCTGTCTGTACATGAAAAAAACATTTTAAAAAGTAAAAGAAAATTACTCCTTGGCCTTTTAAATCCAGTTACTCTTTGTTCTTATATTTTGTATTGCCTTCGTTCTTATATAGATAAATCATTTCTTTTTCTTTTTTTTTTCTTGAGGTATAAAACCCTGTACTCACCCTATTAGGTCACTATTGTTTTCTACACTAACACAAGCAAGTTTCCAACAGTTATAATTTCAAGAATTAAGTTGATACACACATGAATATAGGATACCTTTCAAGTAAGGTTTTGAAAATCTTTAGTAAACGAAGTTACTTTATGTGTGAGTTAAGTTGTGGGAAAAGCTTACTTAAGTTTAGTTTTCGCTCTCAATTCTAAACTCTCACAAAAAAAAACTATTGTTATGATCTGTTCGCTTTTTGCTGCTTTATCAGTTAGTCAAATTGCCTTCGTTTTTCTATACGTATCCCTCAACACAAACGAAACTGAACTGAACCCTCAGCTAAGGATTTTTAGGTGTGGGATAAAATGCTCCGGTTTGCTGCAACTTCAAACTTGTAAAAACTTGCGTAAACTCGTCTGAAACTGAAAATAACGTGGTATTATGTAACGCAGTAGTACAAACGGTTTATTGTTGAATTGTTTATTGAAGCACTTGTTCTTTAGTTCCTCAAGTTCCTTATTCTTATTGTTACTTTTCTAAAATTGATTTAATGTAATTTATTGATAAAAATATATTTTTCATCATATCTTAGTTTTTGAAATAATTTGGAACTGTCTTTTTGTTTAGCGTAAGAATTTTGACAGCTTGTAGAAACAAAGCTTCAATTAATTACTAAATTTATAATTAGTTCCAAATTAAAAAAAAAAAACAGAAAATATAAATATGTACTTAATTGGAGTTAGAATTTTTTTTTGGCAAATATGTTAAACATGCAAGGGGAGATTTAAATAAGGCAGTTAGTTAGTTAATTACTTTGTGAGTGCAAAGTTATTAGGGGTGGTGTAGTTCTTTGATTTTAGGGCGACGTCACCAATTATTGGGAACATCCACATGTGGTACAAATATGTTAGAAATTCAAGTTTGCCACATTGATGACATTTCCAGCCCTAAAAGTTATTTCAAAGTTTAAAGAAAATATTGAATATCTAAATAAATATAAATTAAGTGTCATTGATATTGGGCCAATTTACTAATCACAAAAAAGTGACTTAAACTAAACTTACAAAATATATTCAGATTCGAAGCGAAACAATAATAAGCAGAATCAGTGATTCACATAATGTAATACTTAAGTAACTTAACCATTGAATCCTTTAATACAATAAGAACAACAAGTAACTTGCAACTCGCAATCTCCACAACGAAAGCTCAAAGCTCGTGCTGTAGTACTTTTGCTCATTCGCTCCTTGTAAATTACATCCAGCTCGTGGTATCCTCGCCGCGAGTTGAATTCAAACAACTCCTCGCGTGTCCAACACGTGCTATACTTAAATCTGTATATCGCTTTATATTATATACATTATTATGACATAATACAATTTCTTTTTCTTCAAATTTTCTTGAGACTTCTCATGAATCATATGTTAAGAATATGATTCAACACAATCATCACATCCCAGCTGCTTCTGCAATAATACTGTAACTTTGGAAAAACACCCTTTTCTTTAAGGGTTTTTAAATTTTTAAATTCGCACAGCGTATTTTTAAAAGGCTTAAAACTCCAGAAAATCTATTCAAATTTTGTATGGAAGTTTCTCAAGTTTAAAAATGTTTTGTGAAAAATTTAGGGTTTATAAGTTAACTAAATTTACCTATTTCTTAGAAAACTTTTAGCAAAATAGATTGGAATGTATTCAAACCTTTCCGGTGCATTTGACTCTTCAGAAGAGACCGACAAGATGTTGGAATCTTTCTTGACCACCAGTGAAAGGAAATGAGTAAACAACTTGTTTACTTCTATCCACGTGGAATTTTTACTTTTTGATTCTGAGATATCTTTTTGGTGTTGTGTTGGTCTATGATTAATCAAAATATAAAAATAATTTATTGTGTAATAAATGTATGGATTTAAATCACAATTTGAATCAGTTGAAGAATATAAAAGATTTCGAACACTTTTCGCATAAATTCAAAAGAACAAAAAAAGGATGTGAATTTCAAATTCTAGACCCTTTTTGAAAATCACGTAAAAATCAAACTGTAAATATATAGGGATCCTGTAGAATTACAAATACATTGCACCCTTGAATATGAGTTGGGTTAAGTTATTCATTGGAATACATAGTAGATTCAACTAATAACATGTCTAAAGGTAAAGATACAGGTAGCACAGGTACTTTACCTAAATATTTCCACGCATGCAAAGCTCATGTAGGGTTGCAAGCAAAACACAGGTCAATTTACACATTTGTAGACCTAACAAATGGATTTTTTCTACTCCTTTCCGAATTTCTAATTTCAATAATATAATAGGTGCAGAAATCCACCTATATGGGTTATATACACTTTAACCATATAAGATGTGCATAAGTACTCAACCCCTACGCTAACCATCTGCCTTTGTATTTTCTCTTTCGCCTTCATATAGATTATGTTCCGTATAGCCAAATAGTGTGGGAACTCGCGAGAATCCAAAGTTCCCACAGTTCCCACGTTCACCCTCGATATTTAAACTACATTCAGAAAACATCTCCCTCGCACGCACTTGTTCCACCATATGCGGGCGTCTCGCTCCATCAAAAAATGCACACCTGCCCCTTTGCGACGCCAAGATTGGCTCCCTTTTTTACACGCACACACACAACGAATGCATTGAATAACTTCCATGTATGCTCATGTGTGAAGTCCCCCTACTACTACCTGACTTGCCTTTGCCTGTTCCAACAAGCTTCAACAAGTTGGTTCCCTCAAGGGCCATGACGTCACATGCAACCCACGAACCAGTATAAATACAGCTCCAGCTTACTCGAAAAAATCATTCGCTCTTGCGTTCTTACCAAGTTCACTTGTATTACATTTATTACCTTGTGCATCTCCAATCTCTTCCATCATGAGTTACTACAACGATTACATCGTGGCTTCCAACAACTCGATCAACGAGAATCAACTCAACGCTAAGAAAGCCAAATCGACCAAGTATCAATTGAAACAACTTATCAAACCTCTACTTGCTCTCGTCAAAAAAGACAAGAAGAACAGCTACAAGAAAACTCAACAACCTGAATACTTCATCGACGAAGATCATTTCGACGAAATTGAAGATAACCTCGCCAACGAAATGCTCGAAGCGCAAATCTTTGAAGAAATCGATAACTGCGAAGACTTCTCTGGGGTACCAGTCTATCAAAACGGAACCATGAACATCATGCCAGTCTTCCGTGGACAGAACTACATCCCAGTTCACTTTGCCAAAACTGAAGCCGGCACTTTCTTCTGGACTTCTATGATGGGTGCTGACAGCGATATCGCCACAATCGGGGATCGCAATGCCATTACCAATGGACAACAAGCGCAATTACAAGTGCCATGCGATCGTTGGGCTCAAGCCTAAGGAGTTTTTACCAATTCTGACTGGTGCCAGCTTTAATCCTTCAAATGAAGGACACCAACGATTGTGATCTTCAACTTTAATCCTGATTGTGATTGATTTTGCTCAATTTTTTATTTTTGATTGTTAAGGTTAGGAAAAGAATTTTATATGGTTTCAATGATTTTGGAACTGAAGAATTGTGATATTAAGGTTAGGATTTTGTGATTCACTTGCTTTAATTATGTCTTCCACATTTACCTTTAATGATAATGAAGAAATATTATGATAATAAACTTTTTTTTTAATTGAAATTTACTTGTATTATTTTCCCTTTTTTATATTTCAGATTTTAATTTTACAGGTACTGAATCAAATTGAAAATAATTTGGGTCTCCGTTTTCAAAAGACTTGAAAAGAAAACTGGAATCTCAAATCAAAAAAGAATCTCGTTTCAATGCCATGAAAGCCAAGACAACTGAAGATATATGAGGATAAGAAAGAAGAGCTTTTAAACAAGAGCCAGGTAGAGGTAAAGTTGACCACGTGCGTTTTCATCATGTGGAATTCAGATTATTGGATGGTAGTTACTTGAGCAACTTTGGCACGTACTAAAACGCTTCTTCATCGGTTACTAAAAGTAACTAACTACATACTTGTTTGGCTTGACCAAAGCCGTTCATATTTTAGGAGTGACCAACACCTGATTTGGTTCTTGTTCTGCCAAATTTGTCTAATTAGTAATTAAGTAGATAATTGTCACTAGAGATTCCCAAGATGAGTGATGCTTCCGGCCCACAAGTGAGGGGAGCAAGTTGAATGTCTTAGAAAGTAAGTTGACAGTTTATTGGAAATTGTATTATTTTGAAAGATTTATGAATGTTTAGCCAAATTTTTCATAATTCAGAGATACTAATAAAATTTGCTATTTTCATGTTGGACAATCCTGCAAATCCTCTTATATTGTAATAAGCGCATGCCAAGAGTTAAAGAAGTTGAAGATTTGTTTGCATCGCACGTGCATAAAGTCAAGAGCAAATTTTGAAATTTTCAACCTTCAAAGATAGCTTTTTGAATATTGTTTAAAATCAAACATATGTGATCCCTGTTTAATTTCAATTTGATGAGATCTGTTTTCTACCCATCACCAACTTCTTAAAATCTCCATCTTAAGTAACAAAATCTGCTACTTATAAATCCATCACCAAAATGTTTTAATATTCTAATTAACTTAATCTAAACTGCACATTTTAATTTTTTTTTCAAATACTCCATATTCATAATCTCAAACAAGATAAAAAAAAAGCAATCAGTGACACATCAAAAGAAAAAAAAAGAAAAGAAAACGGAGGAACAGGTAGTGCACGTGAATCACCTCAGGCAAAATTAGTAGATGGTAAATCTCCTCCCTTCATCATATTCCATCATGTCTTATCTTCCTTCAACTTCCTGTTTCTTTATAGCACTTGTCGTTTTGCTTTTCACCTAACCTAAAATCAGTGAGTAAATATACCGTTTCCAAATTTGAAACAGCAGGAGTACTTTACCTAAATTCTAAATTCTTAAAATTTACATTCAAAAAGCAAAATACAAAAGAGACCTACCACTGTGTTTTATCTTTCGTTCTTTTTAACATTTAAAAAATACTTTTTTCGAGTTATCTAAAAATCAGAATCTGAATTTCTTTTGTTCTTAGATCATTTCCTTTCCTTGAAAGTCAGTTTTCACAGACTTTCAGTGATAATTGGCCAATACTCAAGAAACACTTCACTACCAATTAAGGTAATTAAAATAAACTTGCAAAAAGGTTTTAAAAGACGGGAAATGTCGGTAGGTTCAAAGAGTGTAGCATCAAAAATCGTGAAAACGGATGTCAATTTTGTCACCCTTGATAATCTGGCACTTTTTTCCTCTTAATTAGTGCTAACTGCAACAGTTAATGCAAATCATGTGTTATGTCAAAGGTACTTAATTAGTGGAACTCTATTAATTCCTTTTAAGTAAAAGTCTTCATTTCCGTCGATGGACCATGAATTTTTGAATTTGGAAGGAAGTTTACTTTAAAAAAAGCTTATAAGCTCATTAAGTGATCAATCCAAATTTAACACTTTTGGGACCTTTGGAACTAAGCTATAAACTATAAAATTTACCTATCCGAAAAGGTATTATGAAGGTGCCGGTATTATCTACAGATAGATTTGTTGTCAATGTACCTGTTCGTTTATTTCCCCTAAGTACAAAATCAAAATCTACCTGTCGCCCTTCACTAAATTACAATTGATATTGTGTAACACCCCAGGACACTTTCAAAATTTGAGGAATGCGCAAAATTTATAACGCACGAACGTGAGAAAATATCCGAAACGCAGGTGCTTAATTTATGCACGACAAGTGTTTATTGCCCATTCTGCAGAATTAAAGCAAACCTTATTGCCCTAAATAAGTAGGTTAAAGCAATCCACACTCATTATCACATTAGCATTTGTATGAAGGGTGCGTTATCCCTGAATAAGTAAATTGGCGTCGATGTGATTGCCGTGAATATCACATGTGGTCACTGACGACGACCCTATTAACGACCCCAACTTGTGCCTTGTTTATTTAACATGCGCCATACGTTCCTTAAGCGTTGCACATGTTAAGTTCCTGTACGCCGAATTCTTTCTCACGCTACTAACCTTCCCTAAAACGCACGTGGTCGGCGAGTGTATAACTATATTGAATTGAATATGCCGTCATAGTACGCGCATCAATATTAAAATCACCGGAAAACAAAAGACATTCCGACGCGTCGCTCTAACATTTGCATATACGACACAACAATAACTATAAGCATAAGTATTAAGCACGTCGTTGGAATTGAATTGATCATAGAAAAAGCGCGGAAAAAAGTTGGAAAAAGTTGGCGCGTTTCAGACGCGCGTTTGTCGCATGTTTGTCGTGCGCTTCCAATGTTGAAGAAGTTTGAACACAACACGTGTATCAGCCTACGAGTCGAAAACGTGGGAAATAAAGGCAGATGTTTGCGACGAGAGATGTCGGGTCGTGCGGATGGGTATATGGACTAAAAAGGGCCCCATATAAAGCATTAAATATGTGAAATGTATACACATGCAGATACATAAGTGCCCGCTATTTATTCGACACGAATAACAGTATGCGACAAGTGAGATGAAAATTTGATTGCTCAAGGGTTAAATGTGTATGACTGAGAGATATGTAATTGAATGTAAAGCCAATGTAATTTGATAGCTTTTAAATCCGGACTTATTTTGGTATTTTTCACGCTACATTGTTCATCGTTAAAATATTCAAAGTAATTTTATCTAATTAAATTATTTAGTACTACATAACTTATTATTTTATGGCATTAATCATTTTAAATATACATATAATTGTTTTGATCTACTTTAATTTATTTCCTAGAAAAATTTTGAAATTCTAAGTAAAAATCAATTTGATTTTAGTATAGGCAACCTAAAATACACTAACCGTTACGCCAACGTTTGCTAACGGTCATATGATCTTATGGATCTTATAGTAGTTGATCGTTAGAGTAATAGTGTTCTTATGCCTTTTAACTTTACTAAAAATTTAACTTAAAAGTTAACAAATCCTATGATAAATGGTGCTTTATATACTTGGTGATATCTCGACATGTATATGAATAAAAATGTTTGTCTTATAAATCAACAAACAATAAATAAAAGTGCAAACAAAAAATGATGAACGATCGCCATACGTATGTATTATACCATTATAGCTATTCCAAAGTAATAATACTTCATATATTTATATATAAGTAAGTAAGTACTTTACGAGGCATTGAATTACAAACAAATAAGTATGTTGCAGAGCATTGAGGCGATATATTCCGGCATGCGCGAGCGGTGGCTTAGCTCGTGACGACCTTTCACCTCAACTTCTTCGCTTCTTGCGCTCTCATCTACTACTTATCTCAACCATCGCATCTCATTGGATCTCGTCGACATCTTATTTCTTATTCCGTTTCTTTAATGAACGCATTAGTGCTGTCTCTTTGATAGCTTCGCTTATTACTATCCCAATTGAATGAAATTGAACCACAACAACAACATGGCAACTACAACGCGTTTACATCTGAAGAACACAACAAATAAAGGATTCAGTCCTTCATCATAAATTATACACTGCAAGTCATATCAATTCAGATCCTGACAAATAATGAACAACACCCACATGTATGTGTATATCTAAGTTTTTTTGGTTTCATACCAGCATGGTTTCCTATATCGATTTTCTTTGTGTTTTAGCATCTTCATTAAGGTTTGAATTACGTACGGGATTTATTTGCTAGGTTGTATAAGATCTATAAGAACCTATTGAATAACATCATCTAAACTGAAAGACACTGAAGATTATAACTGAATGAAGAGCGAAATTTAAAAGACACCGAAGAACAAGAAGGTTGTTCATTGTGGTTGAACAAATGAGTAAACTACAACTACAGGCATGCGAGTAGAAGTAATGAGTAACAAGCTAAGAAAGAATTAAATGACGAACAAGCTAAGCAAAGCTAAGCAACATTGGATTATATGTCGCGGATGTTTACCTCGCTTAACAACGATGTCACAAACGACTGAAGTAATTATCTCGGTAACGTTGATTTTCTTTTTTCGTATCTAATTCGAATTCTAATTGTAAAGGAACTAAGTCATTTTCGCAAGTCGATAAAGTTAAGTTAGCTTTATTTACATAACATGTACTTAATAGTCACTATAGAAAAGAGAAGAAAATGAGCGGGTGTCATAAGGGGAACTCAAAAGAAAAGGTGGATCTGTTGCAAGGCAAACGCATGTGTAATGTAAACGGAGTAAAAGGTGGTTGCAACCGTGGGAACGTCGTCGATTTCCAGACACTCTAGACAGCAAACCAGAGACACGCTTCGTTGCGGCTGCGTGCACGTAAATGTAAATGCACACATTATAAGTACGCGGTGCACGTATTAACGATTGCACGTGTTCGACACGAGATTGTTGGACTTGCTTTGCAATTTGCTAGGTTTGATTGTTATACTCTTTACTTTACTTTACCTGTTTTCGAGGTTTATTTTGTTAGTTGTAAAGATTATTGATGTATTGTTAGGTTTAACTATAGTTATGTTTTTGGAGGATGAAAGTTGTAGTAATTTATGCCCAGTTTCTCCACTGTATCTTAAGATTATATTACATTAAGATGTCAATTATGACACAAATATGTCACTTGCAATAATCAATTATTTTAAAATAACAATCGTTGCCAACGATTCACATATTTCTAAGACCATCTTAATGTAAGATGA
>JASKGN010018669.1:0-11564 GCA_030556245.1 Falagria sp. GC000072 | reverse complement strand
TGAAACGTAGGAATACAATATCTCGAAAGATAATGCGAATATTTTAAAAATTTATTCACTGATATATTTATATTAATAAATAGACTCATTTTCTTACTTACAATTTTCAAAATTATTGTTGGAATGATAACTATAAATTTTTAAAGTTAAAAATAAAGGAAAGGTGGAATGAAATGTAATAAGACTAATAAGCATTCAAATTGAGGGCTCAAAACTTTTGATAGTAGTTGTAATTTGTAATTGAATATTTTTTTCATTTGTTAAGAATTGAATGGTAGTTAAAATACAATTGAATAAACTAATGACAGATGGTGAAAGTATAAAATTATAATAAGTATTTATGCGTAGTCATAATATGCTTTAGTTGTAAATATATTGAGAAACCCAAACAATCAAAAACTATTAAATATTTATATTGATAATAAATTTTCCATGAAAGTTTTACTGCTTTGAAATGAAGTTTATACCTTTTTTTCGTATTAATATTTAACCAGTTCAATTTTATTACATTTTAATAACATTAATATTTGTTAAATTTTGTATTTTACATTTAAAAGTTCTTAATTGGGGTTTTCTCAAACTTAAATTATTCATTTTTAAAATTATCTAAAGCGGAAATCTAGTGAGAAATAGAACTATAGAGTAATACACTCGTATAAAACTAAAAGCCCTAGAAATATACATTTTATATTCATTGAAGATTCAAGTAATTTCATAACTTGAAACAAATTGGATATCACTACGCATTGCTTAATGAAACATTTTTCCGATCTGCGCTTGCGCACAAAATATTGAAGACCAAAAATGTCAATTCTCTGTAAACGTCATCGCATTCGTCTACTTTCGCTACTACTCCCCACTAATATTCGTGCATCTCCCCGCCGAACATAGTGCGCGCGCGCACTCTGGACCGTTCGCTGCGCTGTCGTTGATCAAAGACGTAAAGTTAAAATGGCACACTTTTTGTGATTACAATCGATATCAATCCTGTCGGTGTGATATAACCCTAAACATAAATAATAACATAACGTTTCTGGTGGCTTACTTCTAAGTGAGTTTTGTTGATTTTACAAGCAGACTTTTGCATTTTCTATATTATACTAACTGCCAAACCGACGGCTGCGTGCATGTCGAACATCAGCACACGGCACAAAATGGCGTGAGTCGATGCTAGCCAGCAGCAACAGTTTTCGATCCGTGTAAAACCCTTAACTCGATTTTTAACTTCTTTTTGCCGGTATGACCAATTCCGGGGACTATTTACTGACCGATAATTATTGTTATATAATTAGACTCTCATAGCGACAGGAAGAAACCTTTGTTGAAATCTCGCAACATGTCGGAGGTAAGCAGATCATCATTTCATCCCTTATCGCTGGCTAATTATCGTAATTTTGTGTTTAAAATATGCTCCATTTATTTAGCAACATTTCCCATCGATTTAGAATTAAGGGCGTGGCTTGATTACCCAACAGTTAGCAATGAATTAAGACTTTCTGAAAGTGAGCAAATTATTGTTTACCTGGAGAAATCACCCTTTTTGAGGGGCTTAGAAGTGGTGTTCCAAGCTAATCTCGTTTGATTCGTGTTTTCCATGAAATTCTACGTCGATCCATGTAGGAAATTCACGATTTTGTGATGTACCCTTTTTTGCAATTTTTAGTTAAAGTTTGTGATGTTTCTGCAATGATTGCCTGCAAATGTGTTGTACAAGTTTCAGGGGATGTTTTGCCGTAATTTTTAAAGGTTTTGTTTCGTTATGTTACGTAACACCGAGCTAGTTAATCCTCAATGAAGTCTGTAACTTTTGATGGAATTATTTGGAAATTTTCATTCAAGAAACTTCTTTGGAATGAAGTATTATGTTCAGGGGTGCTAATAGCTTCAAGGGCTGTATGTATATCAATTTTTGTTTGTACAATATTCTTCGAACAGTGGTAAAATGATTAATCTTGAAGATTTTGGTAATACGAGTAATTTTATCTTCACAACTCTTCAATGAATGTATGTTTGCATATTGCAAGGGTTGAATGCTTATATTTTACTCCCCTTTTATGAAATTCTTTATATTTGTACTTTAAAAGGTTTCCTATTTATTTGGGAACAAGATACAGTCAAGAGTCTTCAAGTTTAAATAATTTTTCATTCATGATTTTGGAAAACTCTTGAGGATTGTATAGTGTTTACTTTTGTTGAACATAACCTCAATGGTATTTTATGCCTTAATTTTGTCCTTAAAATATTTGCAATTTTTTCCTTTTAGAAAAGGGAAAATGAATTGTCGAAGCAAACTTTTTCTAATTTTTTGTTTTGTTATTTTTTAGAATTTTAATTTTACAGGAATTTAAATGGTCTTCGAAGGGGGTTGAAATGAAGAATTTCACTTTACGTATATTATTTAAATATAAACTATGTTTATATTAATTCTTTTTTCAAATACATTAAATTTAAAAATAATTGTATTGTAATTAATAAAATATGAATAATAAAGCCAAACCTTTTGACTGTTTGCAAAATTATTTATAAATTTAATGGTAATTAAAGAACTTTTGTTGTTCAAATGAATTAAATAAATTTCAATTTAAATTTTCAAAAAATATTTGGGTACCTTAATAATTTTCGGTTGTTCATCTTCTTTCCAGAGCAGTGCATCTGAATCAGAAAATTCCGACAACGAGGTTGAAGTACCAAATAATAATGACAACGATAGTAATAGTTCTTCTTCAAATTCAGGATCTGAAAGGTACCCTAATTTCCCAAGAACAACTAATAAAAAATTCTAACAAAGTAATTAATTTCCAATTATATTTTAAAGTGATTCGGGTTCTTCAAGTTCCTCAGAATCCGATCGAGATACAAGCAAACATGATGTCAGTACAACAAGTTCCTCAGCTTTAGAAAAATCCAAAACTGAAGAGGTAAGAATTTTTTATTTGTTAACAAAGAAGAAGAAACATTAAAAAGTGTACGTCATATAAATAGTGGCAACCAGAAGATGATGACGATGATAAAGAAGATTCTCCAAAGATCCCTCAAACACGATCATCTCATAGGAAATCTTCAGATAAAAGTGACGATTTCAAATATAACGATGCAAGTTCTTCGGATAGTGGATCCGATGGACAAAGGGAAAGACCACCACCTAGTAAATCAATCGGAAAGAAATCTACCAGAAGTAAACCGCCACCGAAAAGATCAAAAACCAAATACACATCGGAATCTTCAGACGATGATGATGATGACGAAGATAGACGAAGGAAAGCCACACGTCGAACCGCAGCAGCTGTTAGTTATAAAGAAGCCAGTGAAGATAATACCGATTCGGAAGATCTTTTGGAAGTGGACACAACTGAACCCGTCGAACCTGTGGTGGAAGAAAAGTCGGAAACAATTGAACGTGTGCTTGGTACGCGTCAAGGAAAACGCGGTATTGTTGGGAACGTGACGACAATGTATGCCGTTGAAGAAAACGGCGATTTAAATGTTATTGATGAAGATACACCAATTGATTCGCAGTACCTGATCAAATGGAAGGATTGGGCTCATATACATAATACATGGGAGTCTGAAACTTCTCTTAAGGAGCAGAAAGTGAAAGGAATTAAGAAACTGGAGAATTTTAAGAAACGAGAATCGGAGATTGCTCAATGGCGAAGATTTGCTAGTCCTGAAGATATAGAGTACCACGAGTGCCAAGTGGAGTTATCCCAAGGATTATTAAGTTGTTATAGTAATGTGGAGCGAATTATTGCTAAATACAATAGACCCGATGGGGGCAAAGATTTTTTTGTGAAATGGGAGTGTCTTCCATATTCGGAGGCCACTTGGGAAGATTCTGGACTTATTCAGAAGAAGTGGCCGGAAAAGATTCAGGAATTTATGGATAGGGAGGAGTCGAAACGTACTCCGTCCAAGCATTGTAAGGCATTAAGAGTCAGACCGAAGTTTCATGAAGTTAAGGAACAACCTGATTATATGAAGGGAGCTGAAGCGGTATGTATTCTAATTAGTTTTAATTAGGATTTTTGTTTATTTGTGGTTTTTTTCTTGTTCGAAGACTTTGGTATTGAGAGATTACCAAATGGATGGACTTAATTGGCTCATACATTCTTGGTCGAAGGATAATTCTGTGATACTGGCAGATGAAATGGGTCTTGGTAAAACCATACAGGTAAATATAATTAACCATTTTTATTTTTTAATTTTTTATTTAAATATTATTATTTTTAGACGATATGTTATTTGTATTATTTATTTAATACACACCAATGCCATGGACCATTTCTCTGCGTGGTGCCATTATCTACAATGACGTCATGGCAACGCGAATTTGCGCAATGGGCGCCGGAAATGAATGTTGTTACCTATCTAGGAGATGTAAACTCACGTAATATTGTAAGTAATTAAAATTTGTAACACTCCACAATAAATAGTCAACTTTTTAATTTATTTACAATTATTTTATGTTTTATAATCAGATTAGACAGTATGAGTGGAGTTATGAAGGCTCAAAAAGACTGAAATTCAATGCAATATTGACAACTTATGAGATTGTGTTAAAAGACAAAGCCTTCCTTGGTAATCTCAGTTGGGCAGAACTGCTTGTCGACGAAGCCCATCGTCTGAAAAACGACGATTCTCTTTTGTATAAAGCCCTCATGGAGTTTCACACGAATCATCGATTACTTATCACTGGAACTCCACTTCAAAATAGTTTGAAGGAATTATGGGCCTTATTGCATTTCATTATGCCTCAAAAGTAAGTATAACCGATACATTTTTTTCCCAACAATTTTATTTGTTATTTTAACTTGGCCTTAGATTTGAATCTTGGGTAGAGTTCGAACAACAACATGAGAATGCTTCAACGAAAGGTTATGGAAAATTACACAAGCAATTAGAACCATTTATTCTTCGTAGAGTTAAGAAAGATGTAGAAAAATCCCTACCTTCAAAAGTAGAGCAGATTCTTCGAGTTGAAATGACTGCTATTCAAAAACAATATTACAAATGGATCCTTACGAAGAATTACAATGCTTTGAGAAAAGGTGTGAAAGGCTCTACTACAACTTTCCTCAATATTGTTATTGAATTAAAGAAATGTTGTAATCATTCATTACTCACTAAACCCATGGAGCATGATCAACACATGACTCAAAATGATTACCTGCAACAATTGCTCAGAGGTTCGGGCAAGCTAGTTCTCTTAGATAAACTCCTCACTCGTCTTAAGGAAACAGGTCACAGAGTTTTAATCTTTTCTCAGATGGTGAGGATGTTGGATTTGTTAGGTGAATATCTTCAGCATAGACATTTCCAATTCCAAAGGTTAGATGGTAGTATAAAAGGAGAGTTACGTAGACAAGCATTAGATCATTTCAATGCTGAAGGCTCCCAAGATTTTTGTTTCTTATTATCAACAAGAGCTGGTGGCTTAGGTATTAATTTAGCCACTGCTGACACTGTTATTATATTTGATTCTGATTGGAATCCTCAAAATGATCTCCAAGCTCAAGCCCGTGCTCATAGAATAGGACAAAAGAACCAGGTAAATATTTATCGGTTAGTGACAGCTAGATCTGTGGAAGAAGAAATTGTGGAGAGAGCTAAACAAAAGATGGTGTTGGATCATCTTGTTATTCAACGCATGGACACTACGGGAAGGACTGTTTTGGATAAGAAAGGTTCTTCAAATAATACACCCTTCAATAAGGAAGATCTCACGGCCATTTTGAAATTCGGTGCGGAGGAGTTGTTCAAAGATGAAGAAGATGAAAATGACGATCCAGTGTGTGATATTGACGAGATTCTTCGGCGTGCTGAAACTCGAGATGAAGGACCAGCTATGGCAGGTGATGAGCTACTTTCTGCATTTAAAGTTGCGAAAATTAAAGCATTCGATGAAGAGGAAAACGATCAGTCTCCCATATCAGAAGAAGTTAATTCTCAGGAAGAAGATGGCGATACTAAAGACTGGGACGATATCATTCCCGAACGTCTGCGCAAAAAAGTCGAAGAAGAGGAGAGAAACAAAGAAATGGAAGATCTTTATCTGCCTCCACGTTCGCGTAAAACTCTCCAACAGATTAATCAATCCGAAAGTGATGGGGAAGGTAGAGGTAAGAAACGGAAAGTCGCTGAAGAATCTGGGGAATCCACAGATGAAGAAGGTGGATCTGATGAAGAACGCCCAAAGAAACGAGGACGTCCACCACTCAAAGATGGTGCCCGAAGGGAAAAAATTAAAAATTTCACTGACGCAGAGATTAGAAGATTTGTTAAAAGCTTTAAGAAATTCAGCACGCCACTCAAACGACTCGAAGCAGTTGCGTGTGATGCTGAATTGCAAGAAAAGTCCCTCCCGGAATTGAAAAAGCTTGGGGAACTTCTTAGAGAACGTTGCAAGGCTTACATGGGTGAACATACCAAAGAAAATACTGAGAATGGTAATACAGAGGCGGGCAAACGAAGAAACCGAGGACCTTCTTTCAAATTAGGAGGGGTTTCAGTTAATGCCAAAACTATGATGCAATGCGAAGAAGAATTGGCTCCACTAGATGAGATTTTACCTTCCAATCCCGAGGAACGAAGAAAGTGGAAGCTTGATTTCAATACAAAACCAGCACATTTCGATGTGGATTGGGGTGTTTACGAAGACTCGAGGTTGTTGCAAGGGATTTATCAATATGGGATGGGTTCATGGGAACAAATTAAGATGGATCCTTCATTGGGAATTAGCGAGAAGATCCTTGCAAATGAAGATAAGAAACCTCAAGCGAAACATTTACAATCCAGAGCGGAATATTTATTAAAAGTACTTAAGAAACAATTGGACATTAAAAGAGGTACAATGGGAACGAAACCGAGAAGACAACGAAAATCGAAAATGCTCACGAAAGAGATTATTGATGATGAAGGTAGCTCGAATGAAGAAACTACTACTGTTACGGTAACTATTACAAAGAAGATTAATAAAAAGAAGGACGACGAATCTGTTCAAGATAATTCGGAGAAGTCTTCCTCAAAGGATAAAGAACGAGGGGACAAGGATCGTGATAAAGAGAAGAAGAAAACTTCCAAGAAGGATAAGAAAGCTCCTGGTCCTATGCATTTTACTGCGAATAATGAGCCCAGGGCACTTGATGTTCTTGGAGATTTGGATCCTTCGATATTTAATGAGGTAAATTTTTTAAATTGTTTATTACGATTATGCGATTGATTTTTATTTGTTTGGTTTTGTTAGTGTAAAGAAAAAATGCGGCCTGTAAAGAAAGCACTTAAAGCTTTGGATAATCCTGATGAGTCTCTTACTGAAATCGATCAAGTTAATCATACTCGATTGTGCTTATTGCAAATTGGTGAACAAATCAATCAATGTCTTCTCGAACATACAGATCCAGAAAAACAAAAAGAATGGAGAAGGTAAAATATTTTGATTATTAAAATTTCAATTTCCAATTTCATTTTTGTTTCGTTTCAGTAATTTATGGTATTTTGTGTCAAAGTTTACTGAATTCGATTCTAAAAAATTGTATAAACTTTACAAAAAGGCTGTTAAGAAGGAAGAAAAGAAAAGCGAAGTAAGTTTTATTTATATTTTTTGTAAATTTAACAAACATTCTATATTTTTGTTTTATTACAGAACGATAAACCAAGTACTTCTTCAAAAACTGAAAAAGAACGTGACAACAAAAGCAGTTCATTTAAAAGAAAATATGATACAGATCTGGAGCGAGAATCTGAAAAAGATTCTAAAAAGTAAGCCATAAAATATTATAATTATAGATATATTATAATCAGAAACTAGGCATTTATCCAAAACATTTTTTTGTGTTTATTTTCTAGGCGTAAAGATAAAGACAGGAAAAAATCTCGCGATGATGACGAAGAACGTTATCAACGCTGGCGTGAAAGAGAACGCGAAGTAAATCCACGAGCAGTTTATCCAAGCACAGGTGCTGAATATGAACGTTGGCGAGAAACCCAACGAGATCGATTTTTGCCAGACAATCGTCGCGATCGTGATCGTTATGCAGATTTTAGACCACCGAATTATATTCGGGAACGTGATGTGGCTAGATCTGACAAAAGGTATCGTACTTAACATTAAAAATTAAAATCATAAAATAGAATCTGATAATAATTAAAATTCTAATGTTAATAATTACAGATTGGGAGGAAGTAAAGACGATTGGCGATACGCCAGAGGTCGAGAGCCAGTGGCACCATTAAATCAACGAGCGTATTACAGCAGTAACTACATGCCACCGTATGGGCAAAGTACAGCATATCCACCATCGGATCCATCACCGTATTCACGAGATTGGCGTTCTGAACGCGATTATCGACACGAGTATAACCGCCGTCCGCAATGAACCGCTGACGGAATGAATTAAAATTCTCTTTATTCATAGTGCTGTGTTATAGTTTGACTATTTTATCGACTCGCTCCCAAGGAGCAAACTTAAGTCGTGTAACTTTGCATGCAGCGAAAACCATTTTATTTTATATGAAGACAAAACACATGATTACTTAATCTTGTTTAATCCAACTATCCGACTAATGACGATGAATAGATTGCGCATATGTGAGGCAAACGCATGAAACTTTGTGAAAGACTAATTAATTTTTATGTAGGATGATTGCATGTAAATACTGATACTATTTTTGTGGTCTCAGTCATCAATGCATTTCTCTGTCGTTTCTTTGGTTTACCATTTTTTCTGCAACTTTCATTTATTTCTAAGTCTAATTAATTATGAAAATCTTTTGAGTGCAAAGAATGAAGGGATGACAAAATAATTTCTAGTGATTTTGGCCTATCTTACAATTTATTTACCTTTGTATATTACAATAGCCATTATTGTACATTGTAAATATGAGGAAAATAGGAAATATCTTTTGATATATAAAAATAGATTTAAAATTACACAAAGTTATGTGAAAATATTTATTTATATTGTACATAATATGGCATGACTTGCAGAACAAAAGCTTTCCTTTTTTTGTTATTAAAATTATTTCAATTTAGATTATAATGAATTATGTAATTATGATATATAATCTTCCAATCATTCATGGCGATGTTATGTAACGAATTCACAAGTTCTGCTTGTTCAGTATGACAACTAAAATATAATAATGCCAACTAAGAATTAGCAACAATCTCAAAAAGTAGTACATTCATTTCATGTAGAATAGTATCATTTATGAACTTTTTTTGATATTGTTTCCATCTCTTTTAGTAGCAAAGAAATGTTAAATCGGAGTTTATGGAATGTACTCAAATCCATTCTCATTGTCTGTACATGGCCTGTATTACAATTTTTAATGTTGAGTAATATTGCTTGCACATTGGGAACACTCTGATCTAGCCTCCAGGAATATGTAAGTTCATCGCTTGTTTTGGGCTTTTCTTTGTTCATGATCGCTTCTATCACTGTTCCAGGTACATTTTGTTCTTTCATCAAATTGATTGCTACATCTGGAGGATTATTGCGACATATTTCATGCAGCTTAGCTAACTCTATAATTGCTTGTTGGTAAGAATCATTTTTTATAAATGTTTCATCCACTGTAGTTTGCGAGGGGTGGTTAAACACTATACAAAAAGTGTGTCATTACAATTATTGTTACCAAATGCTTTACATACCAGCAAGTGCCTGCTTAATGAAGTCATCAGGAACTGTTGATAAGATATTTATCATAATTTGTTAATAAACAGAAAATTGCAGGAATTATTTGTACATTTTATTTTTTAATGTCAAAACATTCCTGGGCGTTATTTACAGAAATAATGAGGTTAAGTTGATTAAACATGAAATCACTGCAACACATCGTGCAAACAACCGAGCTGCAGCATCGCGCTCTGTCTCGGCGCGTTATTCGTTTGTTTTTAACTATCGCATAAATTCATATTGTTTGTTCCTTGATTTCTTCATCAATGAGCCTTCTTCTGTCTCTCGTTGGATGTAGGCCTCTTTCAACAGTTTCCATGCTTCCTTATCTTTTGCTATTCTCATCCATTGTTTACCCGCTACAGGCTCCATCGCATTTGTGGTCTTCCAATACTTCTTTTCGCTTCCCATGATCACCAGAAGCTTAATAGCAAAAATCCTTAAACTGTTCCTCAATTTATTGTAGATTAATTCCAAATATTTGGATACATAAGTAAAACGAAATTTTAAAAATTCGGGAGAAATTTGTGTACATATGCGATTATATTAAAAGTATGATCTGCTAAGTATGGCGGCCATTTTGTTTGTATTCCAAATCGCGTTTTTAGTAGAAATAATTAAAATCATTTGTGTGCTCATGCGGTTGCAAGCTTTTTTGACTTAACCATTATTATCTTTGTTTATGTGTGATATTTAATTATTCTTTTGCATTCACTTTTTATTGCGAGTTGTTTGATTCTCGTTGAAACAATTATTTATTTTATTATTGTGCGATAGTTTGTTTACCTATTTATACCCTTTTTGAGAACGTTTTAATTCTTGACTTATCCTTGTGGGGTTGTTCCTCATTAATATAGCCTCATGCAGTTAATAATAAGGAAAGATGTAGGAAAATTGGAAGTATCAAACTAGATTATTCTTCTTTCATATCAATTATTTAGTATTCTTTTTCTTATAAAATATTTATCAAAATGTATAACAAAGTAGATGCCTTAACAGTTAACAATTTAAATATCTTTTATAGTTAATTAAGCGAAGTTAATTAAGACCAATACAGCCTGTGAATTAGTTTTAGCAATTTAGGCTTTAAATAATTAAATATTTGGTAAGAAATGTCTTAATACCATAATGTATGGATCATTTTATGCGTCCGTATCTGCATAACCAGAATGTTCTAATAATGTATAATAATATATCCTTGGTTAATATCAACATTAACAAATTTTAATTAAAATACTATTTAAACTTAAATACAGACTAAAAATCACTGACCTATATTAGCAACTAGATAATGTTTATCATTTGTTATTCTATCATTTCTATGACCAAACATATAACTTATTAGTCTTATTACACTGTTTTCAAGTTTAAATTTAAATTCAACCAGAGTTTATTGAGATAAGAATGATACTTTTCTAAGTCGTGTAACATCTTTTGTACAAAATGGGTTGGATTTTGTATTTGTTTTTATTTATCATAGGGGTAGTTTTACTTTTATGTCTTGCAGTAGAATGTCACTACAGATTTAGTCGAAGTGCTAAATTTCTTAGAAAGTTACCTGGTCCACAAGGTACATTTGTTATTGGGAATGGACTACAAATAATGGATAATACTGGTAAAACCATAATATCAATCAAGTTAATTTATCAAATAAAGTACAGTAGAACTCCAATTATCCGAACTCCGACTATCCGAATCTCCAATTATCCGAATCGCCTTCAGAATGTTAGAAAAAAAAAAATTGCATAGGTCATAAACATACTGCGATTTACAAAAATAATAATGCTACTGTGACGGTACTCTTTTTACAAAAGAAAAAGTGTTGTGTTATCAGTAGTCGATAAATTAAAGATTATAGAGCAGTCAAGTAAAGGAGTTACAGGTAAA
>JASKGN010018643.1:0-23989 GCA_030556245.1 Falagria sp. GC000072 | reverse complement strand
TCTGTACTGATTCTTGCCATGAAATTTATGTGGTGGTAATCTTTCTTGTGGAAAGATGAAATTGTTCCACAAGCTGGGATAAACTTGATGAATTTTTTGCCATACCAGATTTTCAGACACAGATAGACAAATGATTTGTAACTTCCAAATATTGTTATTATTAATAACGTTATTAAAATATATAAAATTGTTGGTGGAATTGCCATGAAAAAAATTAATTGTTTGCATGTTGTAATTTTCTTTATTGCAAACTGGAATAAAATTTTGTGATTGTAAATATTAAATTTTGAGAGGTATTAATTGTACTTACTTTGGCTGTGGTGTAATGAAATAAAATAAAACAGCGTAAACTGTAGCTAACTAAAATTAACAATAATTTAAACTTTAGTTAAATAATAGAAATAAAAACTCACTTTGTGCTAAATTCATGACTATCAAAATTGCAAACGTTAACACACTGAAGGTAAAACTTGAAATGATAAAATGTAAAGTGAAAATGACCATACAACGTTAACATCATGATTCAGGATGTACAAGATAATCCAGATTACCTTCCAAAAGGACAAAGAAGTATTTAGCAAGCAATTACTTATACACTTGCAGGGCCAGTTTAAATAAAAATATTAAAGCAAAATTTAAATTCCAAACTTGAATGAATTAATAATTCTTTCGGCATATGACCAGTAATATGATAAATTTCATCTTGTTAATAAATCGGCAATGAAGAAGAAGACTACATCCTTACTCTGCATTTATTACTTTCATTTATTACTATGTTATTGCCAGGGTTCTTTTGATAATTAAAAGCTTGATTTTAATAAAATGCCCTCGTTGACCTTAAACAGCTTAAACTTCTTGCTTTAAGAAAAGATTCAGATTTCGTGTAAACGCAAGGTTATAAGAACTAAAACAAGTTTTGCAACAAGTATTAAAATAATTAGAGTATAGGCGACAACTAAAAAACATTGACTTTAAAAAAAAATAATAAAAAGCATGCCAACTGCGAGGATATAATCAAAAGTTTTGTACTGAGGCTTCACTTCTAAGATTAATTGTTAACAATGCATTTCAAAAACGCCTCTAAGTTTTTACAAACAAGTGAGTTCTAAAAGTTCATTTTACTTTTGTTTGTTGTGTAAAATAATTACTTTTAGATTTCAGTTTTGTGTCTACTTTTATATTATTTCATTACGCTATTCTAAAGGTAAGAGGATTTAATTTTCTCTGTAAAATTTAAAACAGTAAATTCTGAATTTATAGCGTTCAATTTCCAATAATTATGGATCAAAATATCCAGCAATTATTGAAATTGCAACATGCACAGCCACTCCAATTCTCCTACTTGTATCATTAATTATTATCAGTGTGTTTGGAATTTATAAATATATTATCTACCTGTATCTATGGTTAAGATTTGGCAAACATTTTCATGGACTAATAACCGGAATGGATTTACTTACAATTGTTTGTCCAGGTTCTGAAGGATCAATTCAAGGATTTATTGAATTTTCCACAGAAAATTCTTCCACTGGAAGAGACTTGTACAAACAATTTTGTACACAAATTTATAAAAAGTTTTATCTTACAAAAGTAAATAGAAAATTCTTTTCTACACGGGAATATTCAAAATTTGGCTATCACTATTTCCTGGAACATTTTGGTGTTGATGTTGAAGATATAGTTAAATTTATTCAATCGCCCTATTGCAACGAAAATGATACAATTGAACAAGATGAATTGTTACGATTAGCTCAGCAATATTATAATTCGTCTTTACCAGTTAATAACAAATTCAATTGGGATATTTGCGTTTGCTTAAATCCAATTAGAAAAACTGACAAAACTGAATTTGTTTTATTTACAAGAATGCATCATACTTTGGGAGATGGATTAGTAATTTATAATATTCTAATTAATAATATTTTCCAAATGGGTACCGAGTTTAAAATTTATGCAGAAAATCTTGTTAATAAATGCAAAAAACTTGAGAAGAAATCAACGTCGAATTATGTATATAAATTTGGAATTAAACCACCCTTTAAGAAGCCTTGTATTCTACGAGATGGAAAACATCATTTAAGAAGTATCTACACCAGAAGGATTGAACCTCCATCTCAATTGTCTTTATTAGATAAAATGAAAATTATCAGAAAAAAATTTCCTGGAGTTTTTACACTTTGTATATTTATGACTGCATATTCTGCTTCTTTAGCTGAATATTACTTGAGACATAGCAAAAAGAATAAAGACATACCTGAAAGTATTCAGAGCTCGTACCCGGTACAATTAAATTTTAAAAGATTTCTGGATATTTGTGCTTCTACAGGAGTAATTAAGCTATCAAATGAGGTAACTGGTTATAATGCTTGTGCTCCAATAATTCCTCATAACAAGCATGGTGTTCCTATTGAAGATTACTTAATTGAAAGGATGTTACAGATAAAAGACGACCTTTCCAAAACTTTCAATTCTATGGATGCTCAGGTCTGTTCAATGTGATCTTAGCTCAAGTTACAAACTAATTTGTGAATTTCTTTACAGGCAAATTACATTTGGTCTAAGTTTTACTATGGCGTGTTACCCTATCAAATCATAAGCAAATTATTTGAAGATATTTTCTTCCAAACTCTAACTAGCTTTCTGCCTGGTGGTCCAAAGTTAAAACTATTTAATAATGATAATATTAGTAATATAACATACTTTTTACCAAGGCAGACTTACACTTGTTTATTCCTAGCAATAAACACATATGATAATCGCCTTCAAGTGGGTATTACAGCAGATGAAGATAAAGTGAAAACTTTGAAGAATTTAAATGAAATTTGTGATGGAATATTTAAGTATTTAGAGATTTTATATGAACAGTGTTTGAAATATGAAAGTGTTACAATTTAATTATCTGAAATCAAAAAAACAATCAACAATTGTTTTTGTTTTTTTACTTTATCTTCAATATATTTTTTATAAACGGTTATTATATTACTGAATTGAACAAAATATATACAATAATTTATATACACACAAAGAGTATAAATAATAATTAATATTTATAAGTTGATCATTTAAGAGATAGTGGTCACGTCTCATTAATTAATTATTTTCATCAAATATTGTTTCTATACAGCAAACGCAATGTCCTTGCGTAATTTTTTAACATTCAAAAATGAGATTGAAATATAAAATACAAAGTATTGCTTGTTCATTTTTTCATAGTCACATTTTAAAAAATATCACCTATCCATAGAGTTTGGCATATTTTTCGAATAAAAAAACAGCCCCCAAATTACTTTCATTTCTTTCCCTTTTCTACTTCGCTGAATATATGCCATATTCACTTTCCAAATTAGATATTAAATATATACCAATATAATTAACTAAGATCACATAATAAAATCAAATTAAAATTAATACAATAGTAATTAACAAAGAATAATATTTCGATAAATATTATAAAATCGCGTTATTTAACAAGTTATCTTCTGCACGGTTATGAATTTTATTTTAATATTTCATCACCATTTTTACTATTTCCTGTTTTATCATTTTTTCCTATGTCATGTTTAATTAAGTTTATTAAGAAATATTACACAAAACACCTTCTTCAGCATCTATTACTTTTGTTCATTTATCATTACAACAGCAGTACCTATTACAATTAATTACCATTTTGTTTATTTTATGATATTTATGAGAGAGAGCATGCTATTTGGCTATTTTACTTGATTTTTGGTTTTCATTAAATATTACTTTTGTTACGTAGTCTTTATAAAAAACAGACAATAATATGACACAAATACGATTATGATAAAAACGGCAGTTTTTATATGTTGTCTATTTTATTCTTGCTATTTATTTCTTCGTCAGTTAATGGAGTATGTTTTGAGAAAAGATAATAGAGGCGAGAAAAGTCTGAGCGAGCATTTTTATTGACAACACCATCGAAGAAGTACGCTATTCTAATGATTAATGGACCGATTATTAATCGTTGCGAAAAACTACTGGAAATAAAAAACGTTACAGAAGCATTTCCTCCATGCATGTCAGTACGAAATCAATGATTTAGGCGGCTTCAAGGAAGTTATAATATATAGGAGTATTATTTACATATACATTTACTAAATATTTCTGCATTCATAGACTTTGTAGTAGTGTGAGGGAGTTATTGTTAATTTACCGAGCGGTTCAGTCAAATCTATGATAAAACGGCACCTGTCTGTCGAGCGCCTAGAGAAATAGTCAACAAGCAAATTCAATAAGTAATAAAATTCGTGAAATCATGGATACTTTCAACGGAATAATGTATAAGATATCATCAATTATTCACGCGTTTCAGATCACTATTTGATATTATCCATATAAAAAGCTTCATTGGTAATGTTATAATATGTACAGTTTTTCTTTTCTTTTTTCTTAAATTGAAATCTTTATATTGCCTTATACATATTCACTATTTATTTATATAAATTATGTGCATGTATATCTTACTACGACACTTCCTCGTAGTAATCCTTAGAGAAATAAATTTAAAATATTCGCCTCACTTATTCGTGCAAGCATCTTCATATTTTGCTTCTTTTTGTAAAAAATATTTCTTGTTCCTATAATTAGTTATGTACTTACAGAACGACTAGTTTCATTTTTGTTCATTTGATGTTTTAAATTCTTTCTTTATATACCTATGTTGTTGTTCGTAATTTATTTGTTTTCATTTCTTTTCTCATTAAATATATATGGCACATTTTGTCGAAGAAATGGGTAATTCAATCACGATAAATCGTGTCGATGATTTCGCCCTTTACGTTGGCCACTCTTCCGTCTTTTGCGTTTGGCATCTCGTTGAAATGCCACATTACCTGGATCATCCGCCAATTGCGGATATTTATGTATGCTATGGATATCGACACCTTCGTAACCGTCGACATATCCATGAGAAATAAGTTCTTCTTTTTCTTCTTCTGTCCATTCTCCTCTGCCTTGGAACCCAATAGCGACTAGTTGCTTCTCGACTTCCCAAGCACGTTCCACAGCACGTTTATGGGCATGTCGAAGAATTCGATGTCTTTCTTGTTCAGGATCAACACCGTATTTAATAATTACCACGGCATCAGGATTATGTAAGCGTAGTTCTTTACCAGCTGGTGCTCCATGTTCTGTGGTCTCATGTGTAGATACATTGAACATACCACCAAGTCGACGGAGCTCTTCCAAATCATCACGAATCTTCAACACATTGTCTTTCACGAAATAGAACACATCTTGGTCGTGAATGCTGAAGTGTAGTTCAAGGAAGAACGAATTGTTGAACACTGAAGTTACCACGTCCTGCACAACACCGTTAACACCTTCCACTACGCTGACTAATGCTCGACCGTCAACTCTGGAAATTAACAATCCTTCTCCAAATACGGCCTTCCTGTAGGCAACTCTTGGGAGGAGATTTCTCGTTTTAGGTTCCATTTTCAACAGGGGTTTGGGCACAAATCCTAGGTCCGTGAACTTTTCATTTACCTAAACAAAGCATATTTGGTTAAAGTTTGCCAAAATCAAAAAGGGTGTTTACATACCTTATCAACAATACATTGTAAACCAGACATGACACCAAAATCAGGAGCTAATTGTCTTGATGTTACAGTTGCTTGAGGCTTGTAAACCAATTTGCTGAGATATTCAGATCCCATCATATTTTTGATATCGTAGCCATAAAGTTGCAACCAGCTATTAAGGTCAGTCATATAATTGACCGCCGTGCGAGGATTAACAGGATCGTTGTTCTGGAAACGATAGATAAAGACATCCGTTGGTGTTGTGAGCTTTGTGGCTAATTGCTCCCATGCCGGCGTCATCCATTGTCCCACAATCGGATCGTACAATCGCTTATTAAGATACACAAGTTTAGTGTTAGGGTCATAAATGCCACCGTGGAAATCAACCGGTAAATAGAAATCCGGGTTCGTATCCATCGTAATACTGCCGAAAGGCGTCCGCCGGATTTCTTTAATGAGATTACCATTGATATCAAACAAAGCGAGAGGGGAGCCATTTTGATCGGACGCTACATAGAATCGTTGTTCGTTTGTTTCGACGGTAATAATAACTTCACGTTGGTCATATAAGAATCTAAAGGTGCGTCCAGTTTTGGGGAAGTGCAAATGAGTAACCCGATCTGGTGTGCTGGGATTTGAGTAGAAGTATTGGGTAACGTTTCCTTTATCGTCGTTCCATGAAATTAATCTACCTCTGTCATCGTAGTAATACCAAGTTTGGAATTTATCTCGTTCAAATGCATGAATCAGTTGACCCCGGGAATTGTATCGGTATTTTTGTTCACCTCTCCTGACGACATATCCTCGGTTATCATAATTGTTAAATTCGACATCACCATACTGCACTACTCTGTCACCACTGTCGTAACCCAAAGAAATTTTGTCCTTTTCTTTAATGACTCCAATGACATTGCCATTTTCATCGTATACGTATTTCCAATTGCTAGAGCCCACAACTTCAAGAACATGTCCATCTGCATTATAGGATATTTTATCCATGGTGTTAACTCTACCAATTAGTAATTTCTGAGTAGAAATTCTATTTCTGTTGTCATATTCCAATTCCAAACGGTAGACGTCAAAAGATTTGATATTAATTAAAATTGACTTAATTCTACCGTGATCGTCATATTCAGTGATAGTAAAGAAATGTTTACTGGTGTCTTGCATTACTGATCTATTAAATGAGTTTCTGTAGATTCGCAGATCACTAATGCCTTCTAAAATGCCCAAGTTCTGATTATATTTCAAACGAAGTTGTGGAACTTCTTTGCCATTTATATCAACATCAATTGCCGATAATCTCGCGTTACCATCATAAGAATATTTATAATGTGCATTATCAAGACCACTCTTACTGCTGAATTTAAGTTTCTCATCTTTCACTACTCCTGCATGATATTTGAATTCTTGCTTTAGTTCGAAATTTGGTTCCACAATATCGATATTCTTGACTAACCCACTACTCTCGATGTATGTATAATGAGTGGAACTCAAACCAGCTAAACTCGTTTCTAGTTTACCAGTCGCATCGTACACATAAGCCACTCGTCCTGATTGATGAGGATACACTTTTGCAAGGATTTGCCCTTCGTCATTGTAAATAATTTCGTAAGGATGTCGATTCATTGGTGAAAAGTATTGGTACTTGAAAAAGCCTAAACTTGTTTGAAGAGAAAATGTGTGGATGTGTCCACGTGGGGTTGTTAGCGATTGTAAGGCTCCGGCTTCATCATATTGTAGAAGATAATCAGATCCACGGGGTGTTGTGACTTTCAAAGGCTGTCGAATAAATAAAATTTAAATTATACCAGTCTTTAAACTTTATGAGAAAATAAAACTTACCAAGCTGCTGAACATGTCCTTAAATGCATAAATCATTGATGAGCCATCACCATACTTGATTTCATATAAACGCCCAGCTCGATCAAAACCATAACTTTCGCTAAGATCACCCCATTTCCAACTGGTAAGACGACTGAATCGATCATACTCCAAATCGACCTCGGCGAAAATGCCATTGCGAGGTCCCCATTTTACTGGTCGCGCAGTTCGATCATACGTTACATTAAGAAGTTCAACTCGTTCATCCATAAATACTGATACTGAAGCCGTGTCTCTATCATATTCCAATGTGAGCAGATTATCACCATTGATGCGTAATTTACGACCGACTTGTGCAATGCCTTTGGACACAGCGTTCTTGCCTTTGCTTTGAATCCGCCTGAGGAAATAGCGCCATTCAAACCGATTGGCAAGGTCTCCGCCAATCTCGGAGCGTTGTTTAGCCGGAACTGGATAACTTTCGCCGAGCAATGGGTCAATTTCCGCAAGAACAGAATAAGGCACAGTATCGATATGGACACTGTGTGACCATGGCACTGTCGATTCGACACCTCCATCCGGCAATAGAATAATTTTCTGCTCGGCTTCTCCCACAATAGTACTAACACTTGACCCTTTGATGAGCATACTGATGGGTTTCTTATTATTCTGACCTACTTGTACAGTAGCGCCTTTAATACTTAAATCAAAGGACAAACTAATAACTTTGCCAGTAGGCGTGACAGCAGAAGTTAGTCGACCGAACTCATCGTAATTATAAACGTAGCTACGGCCACTGCTGTCCAATTTTGTTTTGAGTAAACCAGTAGGCCGATAGTCGAACGTAACATTGTAATTATCGGGAGTGCTCAATTCGTGTAACATTCTCATTCGTGACATTCGCAAACGACATTTTTGGCCTTTCGTATTTTCGATGGAGTTTACTTGGCTTGAGTAGTCACGTAAAAGGAAGACTTTGTTTCCGGCAGCGTCTGTGACTGTATTGAGTTTTCCATTGCTTGTATTTACATTGTACGTGAAGAGATATGTCACTTCACCAGTGATGATGTTCTTGGTTTGGATATGTTGACCAAATCGATTGAAGAAGTAGATTTCTTGGGTTTCTGGCGAAAAGATTTCGTATTCTCTGGATGCACTTGAGTCAGGAATGCTAGCCATCACTGATCTAATACGATAATTAGCTTGATCACCAATATGCACATGACCATCTGGACTAACTGCAACTGCTGAGATGGTGTTGAATTTTGAATTGGATGCAAGATAATGATCAGCTTCAAAACAATCACATCCTCTTTCTAAGCAATTGCATTTTGACTCAGCCCCAGCGTAAGGTGCTATTTTACCGTCTGTACGAATAACTCGTACTCTGTTGATCCTTTGAGAATCGCTTTCTGCAACGTAGAGATCACCTGCAGCACTGAAAGCAATACTTTGGGGCATGACAAGAGTTGCGTGAGTGGCAAGTTCTACGTCATATCCACTGACTGGTGAAGCACAATGCAATGGTCTACCAGCAACTACTTTTACTCTTCCATCAGAGGTCAATTGTAGAATCATATGATCGTCAATAATATGCAATGAGTTATCAATTGGGTTTATTGATAGTTCAGTAGGCCAGCGAAGATGAACTTCTTCTATGTTCAATGTGCCTTCGCAAGGAATTGGTTTCCAATGCGATTTGTGCATGTGATTTCCTATCACTGTAGTTACAATACCATCTCTGTCCACCATTCGAATATTAGTACCATCAGCAAAGTAAACTACATTATCATTAGAAACTGCGACACCTTTTGGATAGGCTAATTTAGCATCTCTTGCCAATGCACCATCTCCACAATGAGCTTCATCACCTGGTAGACATCTTTCACCAGATCCTACAATTGTTTCCCAGTTGTGGTCGGGATCAGAGTAATCGTCAGTATTTCTTACTCTGATGATCTGGTGAGATTCTGGGTCTGAGATGTATAGAGTACCATCCAATGGACTTAGTGCCATGTGGTATCTGTATGAAACCCTGGTGGCATTCAATCTTACAATAGTTCTCACTGTTCCATCAGTTAAAATTTTTCTAACCAGATTAAAGTCGCCGACATAGATAGAGCCATCGGGAGCTGTAGCTAAAGCCACTGGTGCTAATAATCGTTGTTTACTAGCTTGCCCTTCACAATCTGAACATTCTAAAGGTCTTTGATGCCCATCGCCCATTGTGGTGAGAATTACGCGTGGTTTATGTTTCAAGTAGATGTTGGATCCATCACCTTTTTGCAGGATACCCTCATGGAAATTATATCTATGATGAATGTCCAAATTCCAGCCACCAACTTCAGAAATACTCATGTCGTGTCCACTCAATTTTGTAGTTTGCACATCCCAGATGATATCTTTACAATCGGTGTATTGATAGCCAACTTTTACTATTGCTGTCGTCACACCATAAACTCTCTGGCGATAAACATTTAGTCTATTCCACGCGTACGTAAATTTAATAACTGGATCAGCTTCAAAAGTCTTTTCAAATAGGATACCTTCAATGGTTATACGTAAATGGATAAGGTTCAAAGAAGAAGGTATTGTTTCAGGGGTTAATTGTAATTGTATAGTTGACAGGTAACCAGCAGCGCGAGAACTGTGATAAACAAGATTTAAACCGGTACCCGGAATTTGCAAACTTTCTTGGACCACTTGGGATTCAGCAAGGATTGCACTTTTATCGGGACAAGCACCTTGGAATCCATGTTTCCAAGTGGCTAAGACCACTGGTTTCATAGCGTCGAAATCGTGCGCATTGCAAGGAAGTGGTGGTGGTGCAGCAGCTTTTTCTTCTCCAGTAGTCATCACAATATCGTCAATAATAACGACTTCGTTCCATGGGATCACCACAATGTAGGTCTGAGGTCGGAATGGTGATCTTCCAAATTGAAGAGTAACAGCTCCTCCGCCATTTACCAGCAAATCAAACCATCCATCATCTCTTGTCATGGTAAATCCTTCCATTGGTGTACTGGTGCTTACCCTCACACCCATCAGACCCATTCCCATTGTGGTCACTACACGTCCTCGAACAACAGCCGAACGACTAATGAAATAAAAGTTTGTTAGTTCACACATAATAAAGATGGTATAAGGATATACAATAAAAGCTATCTTATGCTTTTAAATTAACGAAGCGAAACAAAAGATTATTGACAAACACAAGTGGATAATAAACGCAAAAGGTAAAAGAACTCAACCAGGCACAAACATAACAACCCATTAAAGTTATTTAAATCCTATTTGTTAAATCAACTACAAAATGTATTTATGAGTAGTAGGTAGTTAAGTTAGCTTTATTCCTGTGAAGTGCACAGTACGCATCCCTTACCTTATATTGAAGTGATTCCAAAATACACTGAGAGCAGCAGCAATAAATAAGAAAGCTTTTCGTTAGCATTATTGTTAAGTAGAACTAGCAGTTGTTAAAAGAGACACAGTCGCAACTGTGTTTAAATTGGTTTAATCTTGTATGAAAACGAAAATGTGAGTTTGTTAATAATAAATACTTGGAATAAAAACTTTGGGGATGGTGTTTTGACATGGGGCACAACAAAGCATATCTAAGTATATTGTTAATATAGAAAATGACAGATACCGAATGTAGGAAACATTAAACACCGATTGTGAAAGTAGAATTTTAGTGATTTTAATCTATTTCGAAGAATATATGATAATAGCCATAGAAATCGATTATGGCTAGTCTAATCCAGATGAAATGGAAAACATCAAACACATACCTCTCGTTCAAACTTTCCTGACGGGCATAGTTCTGAAGACTGCCTTCGTCGATAAGGAACTTCATGCGTTCGAAGAAAGATGCGGTAATCGCCGGAGGTTGTTTCCGCAATAGAATATCGATAGGTTTAGGGGCAGCTACACACAGCTGGCTGTTGCGGCAAAGTCGATCTGAACAGCACTCCGGATCTTCGCAATCGACTAGTCCATCTATAATTATTTCATTAAAATTTTAAGAAAATCCAATTAAAATTTTTAAAAAATCCAATTAAATTTTAAGCACTACCTTTGTCGTTGTCTCTGCCGTCACTGCAATTGTGTTCTAGTAAGACACTGCAATCGGGACCATCCCAGCCACTTTCACAACGACATTCCCAAGCACCTTCAGTGTTGAATCTGCACTGTCCATGTCCGGAACAACTACTAGGACAACCTTCAAGGGTACAATGTTTTCCATTCCAGCCAGTGACACAAAGACATGTGCCATTTTTACATTGACCGTGTTCATTGCATCTTGGATCACATAACTTCATATTACACGAATCACCTCCCCAACCTTGGTCACATTGACAGGCGTCGGATACACAATGTCCATGTAACCCACAATCCAAATCACAAAGTTCTTTAGAGCAGTCTTCTCCTGACCATTGCGGTTCACATGTGCAAGTTTGTGTGTCCAAATCAAAAGTTCCATGACCAGAACAATCTGGAAGACATTGCAGAGCATCTTTGTCCATTTGATCGCAGGCAATACCTTTCCACCCTTTTTTACAAATGCAAGTTCCTTCAACACAGTAGCCATGACCTGAGCAGTTGGGATGAGGGCAGTCAACTAAGAAAATAAAAAGCAAAACAAAAAGATAAATGTTTGCGACATTTTTGATATTGGTTGATTCTTCATTAGTTAGTATAGTGAAAAGCTTGAAAAGCACAATGCAATAGACCTCACCTTCTTCGCAAAACTTTCCTTTATACCCACGAACACACGCGCATTTGCCATTCGAGCAATGCCCATGGCCATTGCAATCAGGCACTTCGCATTCGTCATGACGCAAAGAACATTCTTTGCCTTTCCAACCAGGATTACATTGGCATTCCCCGTTGATATATTCACCTCGTTGACTGCATAAAACTGGGCATACACCTAGGCAAGGAGGAAAATCATTCAACATGCTATTATTACCAAAGAGACTTGGGAAATGTTAACATTGTAACATTCAAATTAGTTTAGTTTTTGATGTTAGTACAAAATCGTTTGAACTGTGCAATTTTGGAGAGAATCTAAAATCCTTACTCTCGCTACAATCGTCTCCACCAAAGCCAGGATTGCATTGACAATGGCCCATTAGACATTCGCCTTTTCCGCTGCATCCATTTGGACAGTTGTGTGTCATGTCATCTGCTATTATTGCAATGAACGTTACTTCCTGAGGGTCGCCGTCGTCGTTGTACAATGAAAGAAACCAATGGCCTTGTTCCATGTAGTGAGTGACTTCCTTTTTGACCGAGGACTATATTATCAAAATCACAATTACCATTTATTGTATTGTGTGGCAAGATTTTTTGAAGGACTTACATGTGATGCACGTGTAGTTCGAGCTTTAAATCCACTAAGGACCTCGAGGATATGATACTGAGTATGTGTAGGAAGTGCATTTCTACGTCCATAGACGCCAATGCTTGCACCTCTTGGAATGTTGTAGTCAAATTTCACATAGGCAGCTTCCGATTGATAGAATTGCATGTTCCAATAGCCATACGGTGGAATCTCTTTGGTGAGTCGTTGTCCGAGAGCGATTTGCGAAAAGGTTGTTCCATCTGGAGGAAAAGATTGTGCTGGGAATGTCCGTGCGCCTGAACAAGAAGATTAGTGTGTTAGCAATTTTTTGCAAAAAGGTAGTAATTAAAGCGGAAGCTAGCCCCGAGAGTTATGTTTGTTTGTTTATTTCAAACAAATATATGTTTTCCAGGCCGAGTTTTAAGTTAAAAGCATATTATTGTAAATGAAATGAAAATCCGATAGCTGCGTATTGATTTTTGCCGATTGTGAAATCGCACTCTTTACTTTCTGAATAAATAATGTGATTTCCATGTACCACTCCAGTCGAGATGTTTGCATTCGTGTTACGAGCATTTCGGATTGTCAGAAATAGTGATAATTTTATTGTGTACTTTAAAGTTTTCCGGTTAAAATAACTTTCCACGGAAGAATTTTTGGCTGCACGATAACAATTAATATATTCTGATTTATTCCAATGGTTTGTCGACGTTTATCAAAATACAAAACAGTTATGAGTTATCGACTAGTAGTTTGCCAACACATTGCCTATCAATATTGTCAGATTATTTCAATAAATTTACGTAATCGGCATCGATGTTAATTCAGGACTGTGCGGACAAACAAATCCCTGAAAAACGTCACACCGCTAAAATGCAATCGTTAACTGGGAGTAGAGTCACTAACAAAGTTACGGAATCAATGCATTCCCTCCTATTCCAGGAATTCCAACAAATTTGATTTTAATTCCCGAAAAATAGTCACGCCATTCGACAATCATATAAATAACGATCTGACTACTGGTCACATGTGGAATTGGAAACTATTCCAATGTATTTAGTTCTAATTATTTTAACGATATAGGTAACAATCATCAGCTGCACGGGAAAAGTAAAACGCATGCAAAACGGGCATTTTCTAAAGAAGCAACGAGTATGGAAGTGGGTTTGAAAACTACAAAAAATTCAGCATGCAATTTGTTAGTTTGCAAAACAATTCGTGATTGTTTTAGTGGTCTTGGGCAAGAGTTGGTGATTCACGTGGGATTTTGCCCTACCTTCTAAAATAAGTATTTCTGGTGTCTGTTGTAATTGTGTTATGTGTTCCAAATTGCAATTGTTTGCCTGACTAGTAGTAACTTCCGTAGTTTCTGTTGACTCTTCTGTTGTTTCTGTTTCAGAAGTTTCACTGACTTCAATTATGGTACTCGTTTCTGTCGACATAGTTTCAGTCCAAGCCCTTTGCTCATCAGCAATTGACGTAGTACTACTTTCAGGTTGAAAATCTGCTTCAGTACTAGATGAAAAAGTACTATTAGAAACATCAATCGCAGTCAATGCCAATTTTTTTCCATCCACAACATTTTTCTCAGCAGCTTCTTCTTCTTCTAGCTCAGAGAAAAAATAATTTGGGTAATCCTCTTTTCCACTAGGAGCTTTAGACTCCACGTCATCTGCAGTATCGCCCATGCAAGGACAGGAGCAAGAGCACTGTCCTTGATCGGCCCAGGGTTTTATCTCGGGATTTGCATTTACGCTTGCCGTCTTTTCAACTTTTTCCAATTCATGCGGTAATGCGGTGGCAGCAGGATTTGCTCCTAGGAGTAAATTTGGCTGGCCACCATTTGTAGGGACTGAGAGGGAAAGGACGTAGAGTGATTGAGGTGCGTCGGGATTAGCGTGATCCGGATCGGTAGCAATTGTGACGTTAACAAGCACTCGCTTCGAATGGGACTGCGGTGCGCGAATTACTTTCACATTAGCGACGGATTCATTAGCATTAGGTGGTTGTACAGTCGTCGTACTTTCAGCCCGCTGCTGATTAATAAAAGATTGATTTATAGAAGATTTTTTCGAGTCCTTTGGGTACGAGTGCTTCGACTCAATGGTGCCAGGAGGAGCCGACAAATTGTAATCAGTTAATTCCTTTGATGTAGCTTCGCCTGCTTTAGAATACTTTTCGTATAACTTACTCCCCGATGGTGCAGACTTGGAAATACCCAGGGACATATTTGATTTAGTTGAGAGCTTTACAATTTCTATTTCTTCAGATTCTTGGGGTTCATCATTTTGAGTTTCTTCTGCTTCTTCTATTTCTTCCAAGAAAGGAATTTTTGTTTCTAACTCTAAATTAATTGGCATCATTTCTAAATTTGTTGGAGTTATGTTTTCTTCCAAATCTGAATCTGTTACATCGTTATCTAAATTCTCAGTTAATGCATATTCAAAACTATCGGGAACTATTTCCGTTCCAGATGATTCAGTTAGGGTGCTGGTATAATGGGGTTGGTGTGTGGTACTCGTTTCGAATTCGAAAACAGGTGTCGTGGGCGTCTTCGTGTCTACCTCTTCAGTGGTAAATGTGTTAGTGCCAACCTCGACAGCAGTAGTGAGCAAATCTTCATCCTGGTTTATGGTAGAAGGACTACTGCCATCGAGGTTCTTGCCATGCAAGTCATGTGTGGTGGATGCTACAGTACTGACATGCTCAGTAGACAAAGTGTTCAATAATAACAACGAATTGTACAACGATGCATGCGGAAGATGGTTATTAACTTGTCTACGATTTCGGGAATATGCTAGTCTATTACCTCCAGAGTTTCCTGTTCCGCTGATGGTGCTAGTCCCTGATGGGTTAACCGCTTGAGGTTTTGGTTTGGTTGATGTGGACAAATTCGTTTCAGAGATGATAGTTTTCGATGCAGGACCTGGCAACGCTTCAGCTGGACTTTCTCCCACCAAAACTGTGCAGGCCTTGGTGTTTTGATATGACCAGTTTAATAAACTTGAAGCTGGAAGAGCAAATTGAAAATTTCAAAATTTGTTTCCATTTCAAATTTCTGAATAATTACCTGATATATATGATAAAGCAGCGGTGAGAACCACGGAAAGCATAATAAAGATGATGGCCGTACACTTCCAGCTACATTTGGAAGCCAATCCTTTCCGAAAATGGAAGCGATTGGCTGGCGGAAAGTGGCTGGAGTTGGGGCGGCGTAGATTGTTGCGGACGGGTAGAACCGGCACTGGCGTCCCGTATGGAATGCCGGCAGCGGCGTTCTTCATATCCTTGGAAGGGCTACTACAAGACGAGTTCGACTTGTATTCCATCGTAGGATTCTTCGAGTGATCTAAGGAAGCAACAAGAAACAACAAGTAAATAACTTTGGCCTAATTGCATTCCACATCTTACTTAAAAATAAACTATTCCCGTATGGGAGCGAGGGTCGGTCTATTGGGGACTGGGATGGAGGAATCAAGTAAATTGAAAACAAGTGCTTTGCAAAGGACGAAATGTTATTAAATTTCTTAGACGATATTTACTTTGCTATTGAGACTCACTGGATGGACTTGAACGTTTCAAGATCGAGCCAATCTTCCAATTGATTGTTTACTGTTTCTAGGAGGAAGAAATAGCTTAGAAATCGGCTTATGATATATTAAACAGGTACATTAAATAAAGTGACCCCCTTGACTGAAGCAAATAGAAATAAGAAAGTAATAAAGGAAATGGGTAATCTAAAAAACTAATATGCATTGATGAAATTACCACCCATGAAGGTTAAGAAAGAAAGAAAGAAATGGAACTTGAGTTTATTTTAGATTTTTACTCTTTGTCATTCTTAACGAGGTGGTGCCGACAAACAAACGACACAAACGACAAGAATTCCAGTGCGTATATATTATTATAGGATGTACTCGCCCTCGACAAGGTCCCACGCATAATTGTAAGAACGAGGGCCACACAAAACTAACTCGTTTGCGAAGTGTCTCATGTTCTACGATCTGTAGACCTACGAACACATAAATTATCCCCTTTCAAGATCCATAAATTTATAGATCTAATTAAAATTACGACTAAAGGGTAAATGTTAGTTTGCTTATTTATCAGAATTATTACAAAAACAACGAGCACGGGATTTACGAGTTTGTGCAACATTCGAATCCGAGATAAAGTGTTATCACTCACTAACTGAACACAACTAATTGTGAATGGAAACAATCGCTGCACAGAATTCCGCTCTAGCATGAAAAATATGAACAGGATGTGCATAATAATCACTGCTATCACATAAAACCATAATTCATAATTTCAATTTTAATATGAAATAAATTTTAAAAAAGTGCAATAAAATAAAAATTTCAAAATTCGTACATGTTAAAGATACAAAAAAAGCTATCCATAAAGCACGATAACACCATAAGAAAAGATTAAATTAAATGGAAACACTTCTAGGAAATCCGATGCTTCAGTCTTACTTATTACCACAAACAAAAAGCGTCGTAAAATTGGAGTTTAGCCCCTCAGACTGTAAACTGTGATTGATATATGATAAAGCGTGCTTAGTAAAGCGAGGCCTGGCGCTGTAAAAATTAATTTTTAAGAGCGGCAGTGTACTTTAAAATAACCACGCAAGAGTGAAACAAAGCGAAGGGAAGAGAACCCAAACGAAGGGCGGGCACAGAATGGAATTTTTGAGTAAACAGATATCGAGTCAGTTTTCAGTTCTCACTCAACTTTAGCCATAAAAATAAAATTTTCCCAAGATATAAATATCTTAAAGTAATTCTTGAAAGTTAAAGTCTAGACTTTAATATAAAATGAATTTTAAAATTTTTGCTCCCGGCCCTATGAATGACAACACCTACGCATCCTAAATTAATTATATATAACGGATGTTTGTCCATCTCCGATTCATATATGGTGTACTCCTCCCTTCGAATGTATACCAATTTATATCCTTTTTCAGCCACACGCATCGACAAAATTGATATTCCGACCGAAGGGCTAATAAAGTTTTACTAGTAAATGTTTATTTATTGAACACAAACCTATGTATTTAAAAGCCAGGTCTCGTGTACATCTAACTAAATTGAACCGAACGCAAACCTGTACGCACATCTAAATTATAATTAATGTAATCATTTGAAATTTGCGCGAGAGAACATCGAAATAGCGCAACAAATTTGCATGTAATTATTTTATTTACTCCAATTATAGGCAATACCAATCCTAATGTTTATATAATTACATTATATTAGGGTGCTGCATAAATGCTAATTGCATAAATTGACTAATTGTAAAACGTGTTCGCTTTAATAATATAAAAATTAAATAAAAACTTGGTAAATCTGATAATTTTTAATTATCAATTACAATTATTGATGCGAGAAGATGAAAGAAGAAATAAGAAAAAACCCAACGGATTAAATTCGCTTTTTCTCTTTGGTCGTTTTAACAAATATTACTAACGAAGCGTCAGCTGGGATGCGAAACGGACGAAAACTCATTATAAGCAAGAAGCACAAGGTAATGATGGGCATGGTGAACAAATCACGGTAACAGCAGGTTTATGACGAGAGTCTAAGAGCCAGAGGTCGAAGGTAGACAGACACAGGTAGATAAGCAAACCAATTCGACCTGAAGGCTTAAGTTAAAACAGGTAAAAAACATAAGTGGAATATACATAATTGCAAAGAATGAATTTTGCTGAGAAACTCTGCGAATTTGCTGACAGGAATTTCAAGAAATTCAGAAATTTTAAAATTGATTTAAATGCTACTATTTTAAATATTTGTTTACTTCATTGTGTTGGTTTCCTTTAGAGGATTTCTTATCAGCGACAAACACAAAAGCCTATTTATTAACAGAGCTGATTTATGTCCTCGACAAGTCTAATTATAATCATTATTTCCTTTATTTGTTCATCATAATGCGCACTAAATCAAGTTTAAAATGACTTATGACGATAATAAATAACTGCAATTAACACAATCTTCAAAGCAGACAAGAAGCGAGCAATTCCATTCTTAAGATGATTTGTATTATGCAAAAGTTCAATAATTTAAATTTAGATTGAATCACTGAAACAATAGCAAGCAGAGGGGGAATATAATGAAAGCAATCTTAGAAACCAATATTAATAAATGAATCAATTTGTTCCAAAACGAATGTGACGCAGAGTTGTTGGACCAAGCGTGAAATGTATTATCGGACCCTTTATGAATAGAGCCTAAATGACCCTAAATTAGACGGCGTAATGTATCGAGCGACCATTGAGATTGCAGTGCATCCATCAACGCAAACGACTGAATGGCTGGGTTTGCGTTGTGTTTCAGTTGATTTAGTCAGCGGCGGTTTGGATTTGAAAGAGAGCCTTAGGGTTTGTTATATTGATCTCAATTATCGTAATAACTGATGCTATTTACACTAGCCAAAAAGCACATGTTGGTATGTTCATATGAACATGAAATACTTCGACTTTTTTTTTTACTTCTCACGAAAACGCGAACGCGAACGAAAACTTGAAACCCTCGTTAAGTTTCTACTGCAGTTTGCATGCATGCGAAGTCAAGTTTCCATGTGAATATATGATTTATTATTAAAATTGTAAATGGTTGTAAGTCCCATTATGGACATATACATGAAAACATCTTGAATTTATTGAATTCTTTCATCTATCAACACTAGGGACTATCTTGGCACTCCTCTCATAATTGTGTATCGTTTCGCTCCCCGCATCAAAACCTGATAATAAATGTGTCGGCACTATTATACCAAAAGTAGGTATTCAATCTTTGATCTGCTGCATCTTTCACTTACTTCAATGTCTCTTATTCTTTCCATCTTCATCTTCATATGGGAGGACAAATCAACAATCGAAGAAGGAACATATGGTCTATGCAAGATTAAAATTTACTTGGGTTCACTACGGTTCTCCTATTCTCTTCTTCTTTTCTATGCAATTCTAATTTGAACTAGAGAAAGAGGCCAAAGATGATAAATGCCTACGTTTATGAACACCATACGGTTTCCTTTTCGGTTGGGGATTGCAGATCATCTGTACACGAACAAACTAGAATTTCGAGTACCTGGTGGTGGCTCTTTTGTATATGATGCTTTTAAATTTGAAGCTTGAATTTGATCGCGTTACTATAATGCACACATGAGGAAGGAATCAAGTAGGGTAACCAAAGGTTTCAAGCAGGTATAACAACCACTCCAACGCTAGGTTCGAATTTGGCAAAAGTTGGTCCTTAAATCGTGGAGTTATTCTTTTGTTGTCGTTTAATTCTGTTAGGTTTTGACAATTCGTGATTTATACAAAGCCAGAAAACCGAAAGAAAACAACCAAGAAAAAATGAATTAGTATTGGAATTGAAAAAAAGCTTAGCATCTTTCAAGGTCACTTTTTGCATAAAACATGTGCAAAAGATTAAAGAAAATCTTACATTGTATATGTTCGTACATGTTCTCATGTACATTACTACTATAATAATTTTCCTCGCAATTTCCATTATAAAATGCCATGTTGTTAATAATTCCACATGGATCGATAAAAAAAACTTTTCACTAATTTTGATACACAAAAATCACAAAAACAAATAAAAAGCACAAAAACCAATTCGCTAAAAAACACAAAAATCCTTAAATCCTTAGCGAAGGGTTACATCAGGAGTCCTTGAATTTCGCACACTACACTATCCCGATTTTAATTAAACGTTATAAAATAATCTTATCACTTCGCGGTAGGTCCCATCATGAAGAAGAGCCGCTCGTAGGGCTTGAAGCTTTTGCTCGGATCGATCTTTGCGGGACCATAGAACTCATCCGAACCACACGAGTTACAAGAGCTTACTGAAGAGGCCGAAGAGCTGAGAGCAGCAAAACCCGAACAAAACACAACTCACACCAACTCAAATTCGAATTGGTATATGTGATGAAGGAAACGGGAGAGAGAATACGAACACAATCCACCCGCGCATATAGATACGGCCCTTCCATAAAACAACCAGCGCTTGCGCTTTCCTTTTCACGCAGAGCTTTCGAGCTTTAGGGGCCAAGAATTATACAACGAGCGGACAGAAACATTTCAGCATTGTGGGGAGATGGATCTATCCAGAAGGGTTTGGAAAGCAATAACTCAGTAACTTACTCAATGTGCCTGTTGGTATGTACACGTTGCCGGACGGTGTCCGAACCAGACACGAGGGTTCGAAATCTTGACTAGGGTCGACTGGTGGAGCGCTTGCCAAGCGCCCGTTGAGACGATTCATTGTAGGGTTTCGCGGGGGTACATCTGGTGGTCTAGTTGCACTGTCAAGTAGACAACCTGTAAATTATCCAAAAGAAAAAAACTCAGTTATTTTTCAAATTCTCTTTTTGTTCTTCTATTCTATTCTATTTTATATTTTATTTTCCCAATTGGATGAGAATTCGATCAGGCATCATCGAATGTGCGATTTGGGTAACCCTCTTAATGGCTTAATGATAGGGTTGAACGGTTTTAAGCGGCATGTGTGTATGCTCCGTCGGCCACATGTTTGACTAATTACATTATTTTTTGTTGGTTCTATACATACTCGTATATATGTACCTTTTCCCTCTAGCGAACAATCGAGTATTCGAGATGAGTCGGTTTTTGTTCTAGAACCAATACACAATCCTAATAAAACAATAATTTCCAGCGCGTGTCTTCTTTTGGGATTTGGAGGAGTGGTCCAAATGGGAATTTAGAATTCAGAGGAAATTTTAATTTCACCATCGATTACAGAATGAAGCGAGTCGTTAAACCTACAAGAAACTAACAAACGAAGAAACCGGAAACGGATATTGGAAGTTTTCAGTCGCAACCCTCAAGTCGAGCACACACACCTCTAGTGGAATTGGAAATATGGACTTTGGACTTCCAGCGAAATAAAACTAAAAGAGTGTTTGCCAAATCTTGTTGCGGCAGAATAATTTCAGTTGATGCTCTGCCAGAAACCCTAACTCGGCTTCCATTGTTATACTATTACTATTAGCGGCATACGATATACTCCACGCTCTGAGAATGAGACACAAGATAGAAGAGCATGAAATGAGATTTGATGCTGACGATGCCAACAAGAACGTGGATGCTTCGAACGAATGAGCCGAGATGGGAAAAGGGAGTATGGACTCCACAGCTTTGGTAGAACGGGCAGTGAACTTTCTGGCTGTCATAGCGATTAAGCAAGAGATTACCCAGAGAGACGGATAATCAGATTAAAGTTGTGTTTTTGTATTTTACGTTTGTATAAAATATTAAGGACGAATAGTTTTTCTTTGCTTTGAATATTTAACAGTTACTTACTACTCGGAAGTAACCAAAGTCTTGTTAACTCTTAAATTATTCAGCAATGGTTTTCCAATTTGTTTTATGATTAGAGGTGAGATTTATTTAAATTTTGTTTAGCATTATATCAAACTAGAATCAAACCTAATAAACACAACAATAGAAAAGTTCTTCAACACAATTTGCTCCCAACCAGTGAGTAAGCATGTTTATTCAGAAGACAAACGCCTTTGTATTCTGCCTTCTTAAAAACATCCTATTATTTTAATCCATGGAGATGTAATGCACAATCTTAGATGAGTTCAGATCTTGGTGGGTTGTTTTTCATTTTGTTAAGACTCGAAGAAGAACTACGATGATCAATTGCATATTTAAATTTTTCAATTGAAAAGAAGTATGTAAATCATAGCAGCAGCAATGGAAGAAAATTTCCATTACCGACTTCTTTTTAGTTCATCCAGAATAGATGAATGAATAAGAATAACACCAAGTTATAATGCTATTGGAAGACTGTTATTATTGCGCTATCAATATATCAAAGACCAGTGCAACACTGAGCAATAACAATATTTAACTATGAGCAACATTGAAATTGTGATTGAAGATAAAATGAATAAATAATTGAACGCGGGATACTGAAATAAGTGGCTGATAAATGTGCTGATATCATTGGCACCGCGATGCAAATAAATAAAATAAAATTTAATGTGAAATTAAATAAATTCAAACGCAAAATGTGGAATATTTTTATATTTTTCTCTCTGTGGGCGATGATGATTGACACATTGTAGAATTTGCATGACATTTTAAGGAAATGGGAAGCTGTAGGTGGTGTTTTTATTAAATTATTATTTAGCGTTGAAAACATGTGTATGATAACTGTTTTATAATAGTGATTCACTTATCACTGCAATAAGAACCAATTTATTTGAAAAGTGATTGTATGAATCAAATCCTGTAAATTAGTTTGAACACTAATACTTAAATGATTCACATAATTCTTGAAATCCATTGATATTATTATTATTGGTATTTTGCTATAATAGTTGTACTTACTTATTGATTTAATAGAAAATCTTGATTTGATTCTTTGTGCACCATTTGAATTTATTACTTTTGTTTGTTTAGAGCGTTCTGCTACTCTTTGGAGTTGTTGTTCTTGCATTACTGATTTTGGGTGTTTAAATAATTTATGAATTATTCATATATACATAATGCAAGTTTGGGAATTACCGGTCGTTTGTACCAAGTCCAAATCGTTATAATATGTATATGTACATACACAGTTGCAAACAACATGTCTATATTTCTCCAGATTATTTATCAGCAAAAGCAAATAAATTTTATTAAAACCAAATAAATAAATAAATAAAGATCCCATCAAAAGTTTGGAAAGTTCTATAGACTGATTGCACTTTTAAAATAATTTTTTGTCGGCATAAATCCATAAATAATGTGAAATATTAGAATTCAAGTACAAGACAAGACATATCACAATGGCACTTTAATATGCTTTTGGGCAATAAAATTTTATGAGCTTTAAGTCAAATTAAACCCAAGTACCAAAGCTATCACCAATGTCTCTTCTCATCGCTTATGTCTCCAACTTTTATTATTTTCTTTTCTTAGACTTCTACTATCAGCTAGTACATTGTAAATGCAGCATAATAAAAGAGGGATGTCCAAAATTTAGTTTTAATTTATTCAAAGAAATACATTGTTATTTCAAGCTGGCGACTTTTGTAAGCAAAACTAATGGGAAAACCTAACTGTAAGCAATTTGGTTTGTCAAACTTTCCATGTTTTTCTAGCGTATTTGCGTCTGCAAGTCCCATCAAGTGTCTTCGATTTGATGCATCACAGATGCCCTAAAATTTAAGCTCAAAGAAAAGGTCTCGGCTTTAAGATAAGAAAAACAGAAAGATATGCGACATGCGGTCGTCTCATGTACAATAATAA
>JASKGN010018604.1:0-15972 GCA_030556245.1 Falagria sp. GC000072 | reverse complement strand
TGAAATAAAGTCATAGAAATTTTAGGGAGTGTGAATATTAATATAAGAACGTAGTTGTTATTAACAAAGTTGGAAAGTTTACAACTGGTGAATTTTCACGAATTAATTTCTAATTTTTCCTTGGTTTGATGTGGATGCGCCGGTGAATTTTCTCAGGAAAAAATACTTCCAATTGAAATAAAGTCTTAAAAATTATAGGGAGTGTTCATATTAATATAAGAAAGTGGTTGTTATCAAAAAATTATGAAATTTTACAACTGGTAAATTTACACGAATTTTTTTCTAATCTTTCCTTGGTTTGATGTGGATGCGCCGGTAAATTTTCTCAGGAAAAAACACTTCCAATTGAAATAAAGTCCTAAAAATCATAGGGAGTGTTAATATTAACATAAGAAAGTAGTTGTTATCAAAAAAATAGGAAATCTTACAGCAGGTGAATTTCCAACTTAAGAACGACTTTTTATATTTATATAAAATAAATAAAGACAATAAAATAATTTTCTCAAATATCCTTCTTTAAAACTTTTCAGTTAAAGACCCAAATAAATTTGTTATATCAAAACTTTATTGAACTAATTTAAAACTATTAGAAAACTGGGTTTATTCATGACACTTAAGGAATACTTCAGTGACGGAAGCTAATTAAAACTTTGTAGAAGTTTATAGATGCTGATTAGTTTTGTCACGGATGATTAACGAGTTTTCCAGGTGTGCGAAAAGTTTTCTAGAGCAGCAACATTGTTCTGTTTAATTCAAGTAAATAAATAAATAACCTAATTTAATAACAATGTGTTACTTCATAACTAATTAAGAAGTTTCAAATAAGATAAGCAATGATTTCGAATTATTTCAACGCTGAAAAGTAATGATTAAAGATGATAATTAATCATATTACATTCTTGAAGCTAAAGCTAAAAGATGGTATAAGAACTTTGGTGTGAAATTAATTTGGGAGTTTGGAAGATTTAAATTTGCTTCTTCTGCAACTACATGATACACAAATTCAAATCCTATTAATTTGATAAAGCGTTGTCTACTGGTAACCACTCATCCTTGCTACCAGGGTCACGTCTTCTTTACCAACAAACAAGAACATTTACTATACCTATGGTATACTTACTACTAACAACAAATCGATATTTCCTACTCGCAGTTCTTCCGTTTCCTACTTAGCTAGTCCGGTACGCGACTTCTTTTTTTTTACTGTTTTCCACTGAATGTAAAAGCTGTACAACTGGTCTGAACATACATAATGCAAGCTTAAAAGTCATTGTGAACGTGCTATGTTGGTAGGTGGTTTTATAAGGATAACAAAGAACCATAAAAAGGAGAAAAAGGACAAAAACTTTCCATCAAGATTTACATTTTAACGGAAGAATTGTATACATTTTGTATATAGAAAAACTTTTACGAAAAATCATTTATTTATTTTGTTAGTGATATTTCCCGTCTAATGATTTGAAGAATTTACCATAACCTTGGCATATGAAGTATTATATAATACCCAGAAATGGATCACAAAGCTGAGTGTATTTGATCCCCCATTTGGAATTTTTCCATGCTGAAAACTCACAATTGAAATTGGTTGAATTCCCAGCAAGTCGAGTTTGATTTTCCAAGCAGCTCACCGCGTTTGAACAGCATGTCGCTAGAATATAAATGCATCCGGCTTCGTTACCTTCCTCGCAACTTTTAGAATTCGCATGGATTTAACCCTCATGTTGTCGCAGAAGTTGCATTCATACACATGTCAAAGTTCACATCATTTGGATTCAATTTTGTCGATTATATTTGTACACTGCAAACTTTACAAACTCTTCAACAAACAATTAAAAAGATATAATGGTTCCTAGAAAAATTCCAATAAATATTTCTGCAACAGAAATACAAATAAAAATTAAAGAAAACTTCACATTTCTAAGTTCTTAATTAAATTCAATTAAAGTTCTAAATTTTTGTTCTGGAAATAAATACAAACTTGTAAACAGGAAATTTGCAAAACTATAAAAAAGAGCGTTCAAAAGTTCTCGTTTCTGCAGAATCCTAAAAGTTTTCCGTTTCTAGTAAAGTACTTTTTTTTCAGTATAAAATAAACCAATTCAAATAAAGCGAAATTTAATATTATAAATTTTGTAAGCGCAAAATGTTCTAATTAATATTAAATATGGTGGTGCAATTGTTATGAAACCTTTCAAAAATATAATTCCGGGTAATAATTCATTCAGTAGTTTTCTTATAAATATGAAAATTTTATAAATATTAAAGTTTAGTTATAAGTACATAGCTCAAAACAATGAAAAATTTGTAGAATTGCCAATAGTTAGCAATTGATTGATGAGTTCTTTTCTTCAACAGGATTCAGAATTTCCTACTTTTCGCGAGAAATTGCCTCCTTTATTTACGTTCCCCTGCTGAGCTTTCCATCATCTGTCGATAAAGATGATCCCTTGTTTGCTAACAATCAATCATGGTGTCAGAGCAACATTGACGATAAATATTTCAAACAAGTTTCATTACTTTTTGCTTTTTTTCTAAGAGTGATATTAAATTACAACTAAATGTAAAATAAATCTGGGGATTTTATTTTTGGAAAATGTAAAGTAATGTCTAGTAAATTAATAAATATCAAGTAATTTTGGCTTAAAAAAAGCAAAGTTACTTATACATACTTATACCATAAAAATCACAAAAATAAATATAGAAAAGGATTCCGATTGAATATTGTTAGTTTTCACACTAAAGAACAAAAATTCGAAACACCATTCTTAACAATATATATAAAGCAATTGATTTTTCTATTTTTTTCGTTTGGAGGTTCTACATGGATCAATACATTGTGAATTTGTAAAATATAGACACATGGAAAATTCTACCATTAATAAATAATTTTATTTATTTACTATTTTCCTCAATACAATATTTATAAATGTTGTATACATTTAATTTATATAATTCCAAAGTAAACACTATCAGATAGATTTTACTTCGTAAAAATTTTCAATTTTCTGGAATCTTTTTGATATTGACAAAGGTAAATTAATTTCTGGTTAATTAATTAAATGAGCAATGTCAATAATTGAGTGAATCAGAGCAAAATGCATTTCCTGGACTCAACTCCAATGTTGTCAATTGTAAACAACTACATAATTGTTTTATTTGCTATTCTTGAAATTACTGTAAGATTAATAAAATGGAAAATTGGAAAAAAGCTACTTCTTTGTATAAATATTCATTAACTAGTACTCTTCTATTTAATTTAGCTTACCGAGTTATTTTATTAAGTAGATCATTGTTAATTAAATTTAATTTAATTTACACAAAGACAGCTTATTTATGTCAGTTGGAATTTTGATAAAAGTTGACAAATAAACAATTCTCAAGTAAATAACTTATTAATCATAATTATAGTATTAAATAATCATTTTTAGTTCATCTATCATTACTTGATAATTAAAAGTATTTTAGTAATAGTAATAAAACAATCATTATTTTATTATTCTTATATCAAAAAAAAAAGCAAAATAAAGAAAAGTCAAGGTTGAAATTTTCGAAAAGCTTCAGCTATCTCTAGAACGATAGGAAACTAAAGCAATCCAGAAGAAGTCTCAGAAAAATTGCTGAGATGTCGTGTTAACACTTGGCGATAAGCTCGGTTAGAAAATTTTCCACCTCATGAGCGAATTTCTGCTGGGAAAATCAATGGCAACAAATGGGGGTTGAGTTACGATAGCTTGCTCGTGCAAATTATGTATCCTTCGTGCTCGTTGTGATAATCTGATAATGAAGAATGACATTTTCCTTACAAAAGGGAATTTCTCTAAGACTTTACTTAGTAAAACAAAAGCAAAAAATAAGAAATTAAATTGAAATAAAACTAGAACAAGTAGCAGAGTTTAATTAAAAGTTGTAGCACCTTACAAGTTTTAATATAGTGTTAGAGGGTTGTTTGGTGATTAATATGAAGCGTAGCTATATTCAAACATGAACAAAGTCAGCAATAAGAAAATGCAAAAGTGCAAGAGTTAAAGAGTGAAATTAACTTCGACTTGACGAACGCCCAAATTCGACACTTGCAAATCTTCGAAAGCTCTTAACAACCGTTCGGGTCTTATCTGCAACTTCCACAAAAGCTTCTCGAGTTTTCCATTAGCGTCGCCATTATTATTGATTTTTTCTTTCACTTTAAAAAATGTAATTTTCCAAAATGTCAACTTGTAAGAGATAAGATATTCTATAAGTCTTCAATACTGCATGTAATATAAGAAAAGATTTTGGATTAATAATTGATTAACTTATATGCCTTCGTAAAAGGCACAGGTATAAAAGGCTGATCAGTATACTCTATGCACAACACGATTCTGGAAAAGAGTATTACCTATGTCTACAGAGATTCAGTAAATAATCTCTGAAAGTCCCAGCAAGCTTTTACTCGGACACAAATCTAATTGGTTCTCTCTTCAAGTAACTTAATTGGATAGTTCTGTTAATTTAACTACACTTCCGTAATGAATACTTTCTAATAAACTTTAGCGTTGATATGATCACCATTTCAATTAATCATTAAGCATTGATAAAGGTAATAGGTCTTATTTGATAATTGAACTTCCTGCAGAATTAAATTTAATTAACTTTTCTTAAAGTGAATGAAAAGAAAGGGATGGACTGAATTTAAGAAAGAAATTGGAGAGGATTTAAGGGGTACTTTTTGGTTCCGCTCGAAAAAGTTTAACCTCGCGCAGATTATGCAAAAAATAACAGTCAGCTTAGACTGGATTGAGCAATGTCTAAGTAGATGAGATTGGATTGACTGAAGTCACTCGGAATAAGCTTCCGGCTCCTTTTGATTCCATAATTCGCTTCGTTCGTTCTCCAAGCATTTGTTTTTCTTCCCAGATTAGTTTATAAAATTGATGAAATTATAAAATAAAATAACCAGTAGTTTTGACATTTTTTATTTATTTTTCCAGATAATTTAACAAAGATCTAAAAATGAATGCAAGAAGCCCTTCGAGAAGAAGACGAGCCTCCCGAAGTGGTGGATCGTCTCCACAACCAGTACGATCCCCCAGAATGCAAAACATATCCCCAAGTGTGAGTCCCAATCGTAGAGCGAGCATAGCGGTGTCACCTGTCGACGGCATGCAAAGACCGATGTTGTTTGTGGAAATGAACCGCAGCCCAAGACATAGCATCATACCAGACATATCCCTTGAGTCCCGGAGTAACTCATCCGATGAGGAAATTCCAATGTCAAGATCGCCGCGGGACCTCAGCCCAAGAAACAGCCTCGTCCCGGAAATCAACCGCAGCCCTCGACATAGCCTAGCACCAGGCGACTATTCTCGCTCGCCGAGAAACAGTCTCGTTCCAGAGGCTGCGCTTTCGCCGCGCAATAGCCTCGTTCCAGACAATTACAATCGCAGTCCAAGGAACAGCCTCACGCCAGAGATTTCAAAATCGCCTAGACATAGTCTAGTCCCGGATTCTAGTCGGAGTCCAAGACATAGTCTCACTCCTGATGCGAATAGCGGATCCCGTCTCCATTTGGATTTCAATCGTAGCCCGAGAAATAGTTTGTTACCTGATGGAAGGAGAGGATCCAGACAGGTGCTAGTCACCTCAGATTCGACCAGTCCAGATGACTTCGTAATTGATATGAGTCCAAGGCACAGCATCACTCCGGATTGCAACCGAAGTCCGAGGGGAAGCATAGCACCGGAACGGACTAGTCCAAGAGGAAGTATTGCCAGCGAACATATTCCAGATCGTAGTCCACGGGGAAGTATTGGAGGACATAGGGATAACTTATCTAAGAGCAACTTGCTTTCCAGCGATAGGAGTCCCAGGGGAAGTTTGACATTCACCTTTCAAGATCCACCCAAACATTCACGACGTTACAGCACAGATTATGGTAAACTTATGTGTTGAATATTTGAATTATTAAAAGAACAAAAATTTCCAGGGCGAAGTAATTCACCTTATCGTTCGTCACGTGGAAACTTCAATCAAGGCTACAATCAAAGTCAAACATCAGGCATGGAAGGAGGATCTCGACGAGCAAGTAGTTCCGTGAGTCAGGTAATTTACTTAATATTTCCTCCTCTCGCTACTTCTTGCTTGCTCTTATAATTTTCATCTGAACTAATGTTCCTAGCGAGAAGTTTCTTGGAAGTATGTTCTACATTAAAGCAGGAATTTCTTCCAAGTTAAATAAGAATAATAATATCGAAGTAAAACTAAAAAGAAATTCACTTTGTATAAAAGCTTTTCTGCCTCGGTTGATTACATAAAAGGCGGAAATGCTATTAGTTACTTACAAAATATTATATTGTCATATAAATTACCTGCTAGCAAAACTTTTCCCCCTTACACCCCTCTTGCACTTGCTACGTTCTTGTTAGACTGCTAGAGGTGTGAATGACAATTGGGGAAATCAGTCCGTGCTGCAAATGTTCATTTATGACCGAACATTATCACAAGGCCAAGGCAACGGCTGGTTTCTGATGTATGGCGATTTGCGTGTGTGCTCTGTGCAGGTTTCTACTGATGAACAAAAACATTTGTTTTCGGATAAGAACTATGATGCTGGGGAAGGTCAACTTGGGATGGCACTAACTCTGACTACTTATGGATCTGTTGCTTATCAGCTTAAAGATGCCAATTTGGAAGCCAATGATACTTGCGACTTTCTTTGTAGGGCTATGCAGATTCTCAATAAGACAGGTAATTATAGCTTAAGGGTGGTTATTTTATGTAATCTTTTGGAGGTCAATATTTTTTGAAAACCCCTTCTAAAACTAACGCATTTTTTTTTCTTCCATAGCGGTGATGACTGTGGCACTAATCTGTTTATCAACTTTGACAATGGTAATGCTAGTCATGGGTAAGTACAATAAATATTTAATTCATGTGTCCTGTGTTTCCGAAACTTAAGCTCTTGAACTTCTGGCCTATGAAACAAAGAAAAGTCTCGATGTTCGAAAATGTTTAGAAACTCGGCAATATCAAATCTAAAGCAGTGCGCGTTCGATAAATAGTGACACATAGCGTGCTTGTTTATCGTCCCTTACCCCGATAACGTCACCCGCTCTTTCCTTTATCGCCACACATATCTCCTCAAACTGCCCCGTCGCCATGCAATAAAACACTTCCATTCTTTCTCCAAGCTACCAACTACGGATATGTTCATTAAATAATCATTCATTTTGCCCTTGCTATCATTTCCTTGCGTATACATTCCATGTTTCTTTTTCTTATTTTTGAGGCAAGTTCATTAGTGCCTGGAGGCACGCATACTACTATTTTTGCGATAACCGTTTACTTAATTGCGCTTTTCGTAATCATCGGTTGGCCAGTCGTGTTTCGGCTCTTCGAGTTTTCATGAAAAACTTTATGGAGATTGCCAAACTTTCCGGAATATTTTATTGCTACCAAGTAAACTATGTCAACATTTCACTTCTTTCATTTTCCTACTTCGTCGTAGTCAGTTTTCTTGTTATCTCTGCGAAGAGTTTCAAGTTTTCAAGTTTGACAGAATCTTATTAATATTGACCTAACTTTCCGTCGCTTTCTTAAATCCTAAACTATTTTAACGAAATCGTAGGATTTGCAGAATTCAAGTTTAGAGCTTAACCATCAAATTGAATACATATTAATATTGACTCTATGTAATTCCAAAATAATTTGTCCAGGAGCCCAATTTTTACGTGATTGCCCACGAGAACCATACATCCCGATATACATGCTTGTGGGTGGAACTGTAGGCGGCGTGAAAATGGCATGGCTCCTCTGGAATCATTTGTATAACAACAGGATAGTAGTGTCCGGAACACCGGACACTACCACCATAGCTACTCGCATCCTGTCCTGCATGCTGACAATTTTCCTCATGATATGGTTCGCTCTTGGTACGTACTGGATTTTGCAAATTAAATGGCCTGATTACAATCCGACGCTCTACGAACCAAATCGTTGGTGTCATCCTACACTTTACATCTTCGCCATCGTCCATCTCTGCATATTGTATACCGGCCTGGGGACCATGTTCCTCTTGAACGTAACTCTAGCAGCATGTCAGATACTTGAATGCCCTTGCCTGACTACTGCTGTTTCTTACAAATAGCAAACGAGGATAGTGGAAGAAACTCTGCCGGAAAATTTTGAAATGTGGGATGTCCCGCGTGCTTACCACTAAACACCGGGATTGATTGATTGCATGAATCTGTCGATTTAAATGAAACATCTGAAGGCTGATAAGAAAACTTCCATTTGATTAAACTACATGTTACTTCTTACATTAATCCAAACCTTTTATAAAAGTTGACTGTTTTTCTTTTCACTTCAATGTGACGAGTTTCTGTGTTTGCATACAGACCGCGGAATTTAAACATTTCAAACGTTTTTAATGATTTTAACATCTCAGTGAGGTACTAATTTTGTCAATTACAACTTTCTCACACGCTTCGAGTTTAATCTACTGTAGGTTGACTTTATCACATGTAGTTGTATCAGAGCTAGGCGCAAACTACGATTTTTTAATTGGTTTTGCAAACATGCGAAACCCTAGTAAACTTAGTAAACTAGGGGAGTGCTATCAGCTGATAGTCAAATATAGGTAAACCTGAAAGTGTGTTGGGTCATGAGGTAGAGTAACGGATCGATTACAAAGTCGTAGTTTGCGTCTGACCTATACTTACAATACGAAGCTTTCAAAAAAGACTTAAAGCCACGTGACTAAAAAATATAATACGATAAATTTGGAACATTTTTGGTCACATGACTTTTGGGCATTTTTGGAAGTCCTGTATAAACCGATGCAAATTGTGTTTTAATTATGTAACATAAAAAAAAATTGCTGTACCGACATTAATCTTATATATAACAATAATAACAGAATTGTATCAACTATACGTATATTATTATACTGCGAGGTTTTCATAAATATCCCAATAATATGTAAGTAAAAATCAACATGGCTGACGATTATTAAAATGTTGTCAGCTAGTGCTAAAATTTGTCTAAAAAAATTAATGAGAATGATATTTGGATATTTAAGAGAATCCGGTATATATGTGTTTAATGTTTTATGTTAAATGTTTTCTGTTGAATGTTTGAATATTATTATAAAATAATATTCCAACTATACACAATAACCTCATACAAATCTACTACAAGTTCCTTCAAAACACAACAAATATATATGTGATTATATTTTTCTTTGTTTTTTATGTTCAAGTGTCATTTTTACTATGATAGTTCTATCATGATAGGAAGTCACTATCGTCCGACCGTCAACACGGCTTGCTCATGGTACTTTTGTTATCAATATCACTATCGCTATCAATATGATGACAGTACAGTTTTCACGAGAGTTTATTCGTGAAAAAATGCAAAACGCATTTGTGACAGTATGATAGTGCCTATCAAGTATTGTGAAAATGAGGCTCTATTCTTTACTTTGCAGTGTTCAATGCTTGAAATGCCTAAATTAATTTCGTAATTTAAACTAAACCCCAACACTTAAATTTTTAAAATTAAAAAAGAAAAAGGAAGTCGTCTAAGAAAAAACGAATCAAATTTTATACCACCAAAGTAAAGTAATTAAAAGAAAACGCAATTTAGGAATTACGTGGATTAAAACACGCGCGCGTTAATTAAAATGTAAAAGACAAATACGAACATGAAGATATAATCGATTCATTTGCGAGGAGAAGAATTGCACGTGTTGTGGTAAATGTTATGTTCGGAATTTGCGGTTTTAACCAAAATATCTCAATGCTTCGAAAACATTCCAATTACAATTTGCAAAATTTTTTTGATATTAGGAACCTTTTTCTTAAAACCAGCGGATGGAACAAATGGCATTATACTATTATTGTTTTAGACGGCGTGTGATTGAAAGTTAATTCGTTTCAGAGACTTGTACAGGTAGGTTATTTGCAGAGGCTTTAATTGATTGCAAAATTTGTTTGGCTATTTTGATTCCGTTCAAAATGTATGTAAAGATCTCTTTAGAGAGATGTATCGCCGCACTAAGGACTTGACATAGCTAGTTGTAGGAAATTTGTAAAATAAAATGGTTACTGCTCTGATATGATACAGTGATAAATTGTTAATGCACGAGTGATGTACAAAGCATATTATGCAAAGTTTATATCGCGTTAATATTTCAGATATTTGCACAGTTTGATACGGAATGCATAAAATAGTAATAATATAGCATTGATAGGAGCAGAATTGTACAGATATTGAAGATATTAAAATTTAATTTTGTAACATTGATAAGATATAATTTAAGATATAAAGGAAACTAATAAAGGAATATATTATATAGATGTAATTTAAAAACGTAAATGTTAATGAGATAAAATTTAAGAAATTAGAATTTAGGAAAATTGATGGTAACAAAACAATTTATGTTAGAATTTTTTGAATTACTTAAGAAAGGACAAACGAAGGAAACAAAAATACATTTGAGGCACAAAATTTAATCCTTAAAGCTTACTGCAAATTCGGAAGAAATTCATTACAACTTACCGGTCAGCTTCTTAACCGGTAAAATATTTGTCCTAAAAATCTTAAAGAGACATGGCACCGGAATTGCGAAGACCCGGAGTTCAAATCCGGTGATAAATTTTTTCAGTGAAGCATAAAACTTTAAAACAATTTATGTTAGAATAATAAGCTAGTTTAAAAGAAAAAAAAAAGTTTATAAACTTAAATAAAAATTTGGAGCAATTTGGTCTTTAAGGTACGAACGTTAGATGCACTAAGTTAAACCATTGAATTCAAGACTTAATTAAGTCTGTTATTCAATGATTTAAGTTAATAGTCAATATCAATAGAATAAGTATAAGTTAATCAATTAATTATTTATTTTAAAGCTTTTAGTACAGCTTTTTTTATTTCCTTTAGGATAGAATTAAGATAGATTAGTGAGTTTGTAGTTAAGTAGATGTTAAACAGATAAGAATTGAACATACTAGATGTGGTGTTTAGATTTAAAACAATGTTAGAATGCAAATTCAACACACTTTAGGGCAAAACCAGGTTTTATAATATAAGTAAATATTTGAGGCACCAGTTGCCCAAATTAACTTTTTCAGTTATTAAAGCTAGGTGCACTGCGTTCAACTTAAGGGCCAATAGCAATAGAATTATTAAATAATTTAAATATGTGTATTTATAAATATATCATATTAATATTTCTTTCTAGACATAAAATGCAGATTATTTTTTATTACAGATACAATTAATAATGGGGATTGTACCTGGGCTCAGTTAACTGCAATTTGGAAAACTTGAGTCAAAAATTGTTTTCTAAATTGTTATTGTACAATCACCAATTATTAATGTATTGCATTCATAACAAATACGTTTTCAAGGATGCTATAAAGTTAAATCAATATGAATTAATTACATAATCAGAATGACGGTTTACTAATAATACATGTAAAAGTTACAGAATATATTAATCAGTACTAGAATTAGGAACATAATCAATGGGTACAAACTAAGGTGTACCTGATATGCAGAGTATCTATACAATATAGTAACATATATATCATATTTAAAAGGAGGCATCTTATCAATGTTACAAAATTAGCATCGCTAAGTTGGGTAATGTAAGTACACAGTAAGTTTTGGAATCATGGGAGCAATATAATGTTTGAAAAATGCAAGAGTTGGTAGAATTGATATTTAAATAGAAAGCTTTGTTTTTATATTCATTTGATTTACATATACATATATACTATATACTCACAATATACAAATCCAAACTTTGGATATATCTAATGGTTGTAAATGTATTATGTCAATACACATTGTCTAGCAAACACTTAAATATTAGAAATACCTTTGCTTTTGGTTAATCTCACTAGAATTCTTAAAAAAATCCTACTCCAAAGGTTTGTCTTGAATATAAATTTCGAAAAAGATTTTTTGTATGAATATACCGAGTATTTAACAGGACAAAATTGTTTATTATTAGTAATTGCACTCATCAATGAGAGCGTGACTATTCTAAACTTATGTAAGTTTAGTATAGAAGAATTGCAATCTCTAGACGTGTACGTCATATCTAAAACTAGGTCAATGTTTGTGTTGGGCAAAAGTTCAGGACACTAAATTTAGACGAAAGATCAAAGACAAAGAGTATTAAAGTAATAGTTCAGACTGGAGGCAAATTCTTTTATTCATTTTATTCAATAATTACAAAAATTGCCGTTGCTTAGCGCACACGCCTTGAGATTGTTTTGCTTCTAAATACAAATTTTCTGTCCTGATCAAAATCCTACAGTGTCTCAACAATCTTGTTTTGAAATAATCCTTCATTTTATTTCTTCTTATTACCAATAAAAATAGATTAATATAGATATAAAGATATGTGGTAAATTTAACAGTTTAATTAATTAATGGTTGGCGTATATAGTTTAAGATCAATAATAGTACCAGTCTCTAGTTTGAAAAGGAATAGCGTATTTTATGTGATTAGAATAGATAAAATAAAAGTTTTGTCAAGCTTTCTTTTCTTTGTTACAAGGTTGTTTTATTTAGAAAAATTTAATACTGTACAATTTGAGAGAGTTTTTATTTCTGGTCAAATATGCTGACCAGATATTTTTTATTATGCAGTCTTAAAGAATAAAGAAAAAGAATCACAGCTCATTGAGAATTTTTTGTGCAAACTTGTAGTTTACGAAAATCATATTTTTTAACAAAAATTTCCTTTTGAGCTATGACACAATATAAAATTTTATATTGACAAATACAGATTGCTCAATGTTGTTAAATGTTAGATATTTTAACTTAACTCTACTTACTAATTGATGACGTGAATTACAAAGATTACTAAAGAAATTTACAAAGATTAATAAATAACCGGTATATTGATATTGAAAATCTGAAATTTATATACATAATTGACAAACCCAGGAGTGTTTTGCGCGGTCCAGCTTTAATACAAATCCAAAATTAAATCATATATAATTCGTTAAACATTTATACCTTAAGATTTACGAACATGTTGACACATAAGTTACATCTAAGAGAAATATAAGAATTAAAATATGAAATTAATAATAAATTTTTATACGAAAGAAGATAAGCAAAATTAACGATATTTAAAGTAATTAGAAGCATCCTCGTGTAAAGTTAAAAATTAAAAACTATTCGGCTTATAATTAATTAGAATAAGATAAACAAAATGTCTAAATATTACACGAGAACTAAGAACAATTCATAAATCATATAGAAGAACCAAATAATTATTATCGAGGAAACAAAGTAAACTTCGACCAACAAAATACACAACACATTATTCCAGTCATATATTAAAGCTGTAACACACAAACCCTAAAACACTCCACCTTTCAATAAATAATTTCCAATAGTCCATTAAAATCTATTAAAAGCATTAATGGAAGTCGACTGGAATTGAAATTCTTATGACGTACGCTTTCCTAATTCGAATTTATAATCGTAAGCTATTTAAAGCGACAACTTTATAGTGGATTTACATATTGGCGCTCGAAAACCCGTCCTAGAACTTTCCGTTTTTGGATCGAAAATGGTACTCAAAAACACCCCTTGCTTGTTTCGCTTTATTGTTAATAGATGGAACCTTATGCTAAACTATCGGGTTTCGTGCTGCCTAAATGCAATGCACAGCAAATCGGCTAATGAAATAAGTACATAAAAGAAAGCAAGGTGTTTGTTGTTGGCTTTATTGAATTGGAGTGATGCCGTCCGATCTCAACAAATTTAACGAGAAAACTTTTGCAAAATGCGCACATGTAATGTGCTTCAGTTAGATTAGATTGGCTACATTCGGGGAAGTTTGAATGCTGATGTTTTTGAAATGTATTTGTAATTGTATAGATGTTCAGTGTATATTTGTGCATATTTTGAGTAGCTACATAATTAAATGGTTTCATTTGATTCATAGGATTCAGGACAACGAAATTGAATTACTTAATTACATTCTATTTTATATGAATATTTACAAACATATCGGATGTGTATATTTATGCCATATAAATTAAAAAGGATGCTGCTACTTGGTTTGGTTTCTGCTGATAAATAATTTGTTAAAGTCAAAGTGATTTAACATTTTAGTTTAATTAATTTATTAAGTTACTCATATATTTATTATTTAAGTATTAAATGTGGTTGTTATTCAAAGAAACTAAGTGTAAGTTATTCATGAAATGAAATTAATTGTAAAGAAGGTAGACAGGCACTATATTAACAAATTAATGAATTGAATACATGATAATAAGCAGTAAAGATAAAAAAACTTGCGGAAAATATATATTATATACGTATTCTAAGCAAATGTTAATTATAGTATATAAATTATTGCATGTCAAATGAAACTGAAATCAAAACTTTTAAATGAAGAAAAATCGTCAAACTGACGAAGAAAGTTTGAGCAAATATAAGTGAATTAAAATAAATAATTATAATTATAAATTTAGACATAAGTGTATTGAAGGGATTAGTTTCAAATATGAACTTAACTTTATGTCAACAATTACGATATCCAATTATTCTTGATCTTCTCTTAATGCTGTGATACTAAGTGAACATTTACATTGATGATTTGTTCAAATGTACATTTGAAATTTATTTGAATTACAATTTCAAACTTCTATTTGTATTCTCTAGGAATATGCTTAGTTAAAGTATTAATTAATATCTGTTTCAAAAGTTGAAATAATTGAATTTCAAGGATTTTAAAAATATTTTAATTAAGTCACGTGTTAATTATTAACTAATTAAATAAAACAAGTTATATCTCTGATATAAGCTTAAAATATATTTATATATTTCATCGCTCGGTTTATATCCATGAGAAGCAAAACTTTAATTAAAACGAAACAAATATTAATTAATAATTAACTATTTTTTATAAAACAAATAATTGAAAAAATTATTTACTATTACCTTGAAAAAGAAATTGATTAAAATTTCCAATAATTTCTTATTGACTATAAAAATATTATAATCATTGTAAACATAATTTGAGCCAGACACATTCAGCCATAATGAAATATGATAATTAAAAGCGTAGTGTGAACCGTATGGTTCCTATAACAACGCCACCGACTGGTGAATAACGACTGAAAAATGAATTCAAACAAGGTGAAACTTTTACATTATGTATGAATTTGTCAAGCGCACATATTATGTGTGATTGTTTGGTTGTGTCGCTGTAATATATGTGAAACAATAAGATAAAAGATATTCCAAATATATAAATGGATAATGAATCGAATGTGTTTCTCCTGTTTCCTTATTCTTTGAATTTTCACAGTTGGAAACTCCCTTAGGAGCAGAATACTTTTTAAGTGCTAAATGGATACCTCGGAGATAATTCAAACTTAAGAAAAGAAGTAAGTAATTCCACGACTATTTTCTACAATTCTTTGTTTTCAGGTAAGTGAAAAATCTAATGGAACGGTTTTATTCAATTGGAAATCAAATTGACGAGATTAATTAATTGATTTGCTTTACAATTTGGAATTTATCAAAAGCAAGCGCAGTTTTTTTCTTTTTGCTATCCTCTGATAGTTATGGTGTGTTTACACATTACGATGATAGTAGGCATGATAGTTGCTAGATAGCAAACTATAATTTAAAAAAATTAACAAATTAATAAAATTCCCTAAAGAATAAAAAAGCTGCTCAAGATTTGGAATTGTCCTTGATACTAAAATAGGTCATTACCAAATTCTTCCAAATTTATAATTTATTTCAAGAACAATAATAATGACGCTATAAGGAAAATTGAAATATCCTCCGAAATTATTTTCCATTATATCATGTCATCATTATACCTCATATATAAAGCCATCAATTTCGTTGTAATTAAGACACTTCACTGAAACCTTAAGATATATATGTAAGCCAGCCAAAGTTAGCAAACAACACTAATGAAAACCGCTCTCGATTTATAAGGTTGCTGGC
>JASKGN010018587.1:0-12448 GCA_030556245.1 Falagria sp. GC000072 | reverse complement strand
TCACCAAAATGTCTATTATCAAAAATAAGCATACTAAAAATTACAAATTTTTCAAAACTTCAAAAATTCATATCTCAGAAACTAAAAGAGTTAGAAAAATTCTAAAAACTTATTTGAAATCAGCGGGTCGAAATCTACAAGATAAATTATCACATTAATAAGTGAAGAAATTGTGAATAAAACACAATAATTGTATTTGAACTCGACTAATCAATTCTTTCAGTAAATTTTCATTACCAATTTGGTATATTTTCTTTTTTCAATATTAATAATAATCCAAAAGAATTAAGAGAATAAAACCACAATTAATTGAAATTCACATTTTATTTTAAATAAAAAATAGTAAATACAAAAAAATATGTTGTACAAATTCAAGTCAAAAAATATCTTCAAATACAATTGAATTTACACAACATAAAAATTAGTTTTAAAAAGTATTAAAATCATATTCAAAAATTTTAAAAACACATTGCAAAGGTCTTATAATCTATAAATACTACATAAATATCTATCAAACTTGAATTTTACAGTTTACAACATTGAAACTTACTAATAAATTTATAATTATCTGCTTGATAGATGCTTTGTAAAATTTACAAATCATTCTCATTACAATTCAAAAATTATCTGAAAATATCTATACCAATCAAATAAAATTGTAAAGTAATCTTTACATAATCAATCATATAGATTATAGATAAATTACATTTCATCAAGTAGCAATTACAACTAAATTCTAAACCAAATAAATCTTTAATTAACCATTGCCAACAGAATTCTAAAACATTCAAGATGTAATTATATAAGTTACTATATAAATTATTAATTGAGAAACTTACAGCGTAAATTAGTTAATACTTAAAATTATTCATACAGTCTTTGATTCTCCATCCAAAAATTTGTCCAAGACTGAAATATAATATCAAATATGAATAAGTAAAGTAATATGTTTAAAAAATTCAAAAAACAGCTTACCATATTTATCAGTCCAAAAAAACTTTAAAGATTCACTTTTAATCATTGCAAATTTTGCATTGATAGAAAGCAAATCTCAACTTAAACAATTCTAATTCTTATAGAAAACAAAAAAAAATCACATTCGGAATAAATTTTAATGGCATTTGCTTTGCCAATAAAACCCTAAAAATTCAATTTGAATATAATTATCATCTTTGAAATAAAACATTAAATGGAAAACTTACAATATAAAATTATAGATAAAATTATTACTAAATCGTTACATTTGTAACGTTTTTGCTTTCTCCAACTAACACTGAAAATTGAATAAATGTAATAATAGTAATTAGAAATTCAAAATAAAGGGAAATTCAATAAACAATAAAAGGGCGCTAGATACTCTAGCGGCTACATCTTCTGTACATCTTCATTAAATTTAAATTTTAAACCGAAACATATTGAAAGACCTTTTATGAACAGTAAAACAAGACTTCTTACCATAAATATTAGTCCAAGAAAAATTTAAAGCTTTTCTCAGCAAAAGCAACAAAATCTCAAATTAAAACTAAACAAACTTATCTTCTACGACTACGTAAAAGAAAACAAATTCCATTTGCAAATTGATTCTATCAATGACATTAAAATGCCTATTTAAAATGGAATCCTGTAAAACAAAATTTAGAATTTAGTCGCTTGCTTGCTTTACTTAACTAAAATAAATAAAAAACAAGAAATATGAATACTTACAATACAAAAATTATAATTATTTGTTACAATCCAGTCTGGCACATGTTTTTTTTTTCTCCAATCAAGACTGAAACTGATAAATTTTTTTTTTTTAAATCTAAATTTTTAATATGAAAATCTTACCATTGTTGCTGATCCAAGAAAACTTAAAGCTTTTCTCAGCAAAAGCATGCAGAATCATTGCAACAATATCTTAAATTAAAACTAAACAAACTTATCTCCTACAAAAAACCAAAACAAATCGTATTTTCTCTATAGATTCTCTCGTTAATATTCCAATACCATTTTGAAACATTCGGAATCCTAAAAATTCAATTTTAAAAATTTCCAATTTAAATATTCCATAAAAATCTCAATCTCACCTTGTAAATCCCAACAATCTTATTCTATAAACTTTAATCGAAATAAAGCGCAAGAAATGCAACAAGCATTTAAAATTTTCTAATCAGATTAATCCTGTGGGTTTACATTTTCCCAGATCTTTCCAAGATTGCATTCAGGATCAATTTCAATTGACTCAGGATCTGACAAAACCAAATCAACTGTAGGTTCAGGATGAACACTTACACAAGTCTCTTCGTCATCTTCGAAATCATCATCCTCTAACTCTTCCACATTTATAATTTCACAGGAATAATCATAAAAATTCGATTTGTATTCAGGAGGATTATAGTTCCATTGTAAATCAGTTTTTGGAAGCATTTCCCACTAAATAATAATAATAAGTCGAACAATCATATCAGTTTTAAAACAACTTCGAACAAAAACAAATTGAAAGGAGAAGTACTTACAGGATAGATTTCCACATTCTGTAAATAAGACAAATCTTCGAAGGAATTATAAGGCTCCGTTTGATACATAGAAGATTGTGCATGTTCTTTAGCCTTTTGACTAAGAACATTTTGACGAATCTAAAAAGATTATTACAAGCATCAAAAATACTAATTCTATAGAATTAAAAATTCAAACAAAGCAAGTGAATAGAATACAAACCTCATGAATATGTTTACAACAATATTTTGATAACGGCATAGCTGTTGCACAACATCTGAAGCCTTTTCCAGCAAATTGACACATCTCTTTATTTTCTGATGTAGAATATACCTCAGGTTCAAATTCTTCAACTGGAAATTTCCTCTTTATCCTTCTTGGCGTAGCAATTAATCTATTTCGCTTTTCAGGCAACTTGTTACTTGTCGTTGCTTCCATTATGGCAGATTGATTGCTATAACAATTTTTATTTGATATAATATTACATAATAATATTATTTATTGATACAAAATAAATTTATGATAAGTACTATTTTAAAAATTTAACTTAAAGAAGAAAGAGTTGGAAATGTAAAGTTCGATTAATATGTCATTATTTTCTTTATAACTTGTTAGTTATACAAATCTTAATTATTCGATGCTAGAAATGTATTTTTCTAGTAATTAATAAAGTAAAGTTGTAAGATAGCTTAGGTTTGTTGATTGTTAATAACAAATTCATGTAACTTACCAAATTTTGTTTCAATGAGGTAACTAGATTTCTTAAGAGAAGTTGCAAGTAAGGGTTGTAAGGTTAAAAAAGAATTTCACCGCACAGGGTGTAAGAATTTAAATAAAAATCTAAATATTTATGCATCTAATTTGATAATTGTAAGATTTTAATTTCTATAAATTATTTCTTACTAATTTGTAAATTAACTTTTGTTTCTCTTAATAAATTCTCTTTATACATCTATATTTTTGTGAGTTAATTTAAAAACATTAATTTAAATTTAAAATTTACAAATAAAGTGTAGATTTAAGTAATTATCCTAATAACAATTAAATTTGCTGTATTTATTAATATTAAAGCTTACCAACTTGTGATTTTAAATTTATATCGCTCTAGGTTTCAAAAATTGTGTAATCAATTTTCGAACACACTTGTATTACAACTTTTAAAAACTTTTAATCTCTAATGTATCAAAACACTTTTTTACCACTTATAAAATTTATTAGAGATTTACTGATGTTAACTTTTAATATTTTAAGTTGCAATTTTATGAAATGAAATGAAAAGCCAAAGTGACATTGCAGAACAATACTGAGCCTAGAGACAACGCCTACTACGAAATATTTTTTAATTGTTTTAATTACATTTGTCAAGTATATTCAAAACAAAAACCTAAAAATGTTGGAAATGAAATCATAAAAAGTTTTAAATCTTTAAAGAAGTGACAAATATAATATTATGATAATTTATTAGAGGATTTATGAACAGTAAAACAAAATACTTCTTACCATAAATATTAGTCCAAGAACAATTTAAAGCTTTTCCCAGCAAATATGTATTGGCACATTGATTGTAACAAAATCTCAAATTAAAACTAAACAAAACAAATTCCATTTGCAAATTGATTCTAATGGTGACATTAAAATGCTAAATTAAAATGGAATCCCTTAAAACAAAATTTAAAATTTAGTTGCTTGCTTGTTTTACTTCAGTAAATGAAAAGCAAGACATATGAATATTTACAATACAAAATTCTATTTATTTGTTACAATCCAGTCTAAAATCTAAATTTAAAAATCTCATCATATTTGTTGATCCAAGAAAAAAAATCTGAAATATGATTTACTCCTAATAAAGTTGCTTTTCATGTTAATCCCAAGATTTTTTAAATCGTTAATTGTACTCCAATAAAAAATGTAGAAACGATTTTTTTGTTTTTGATCAATTATGGTTTTAAAAGGAAAATAATAATCTCATTATTAGTCAAAATTGAAAAAGTTTATTAAAAATATAAAAAGTACAAAGACAAAAGTTTGTTTAAACAAATTTAAGTTAAGAAAGCTTAACTCTAAACATAACATTATTGAGTAAATTTAGATACTCATCAAAATATAAAATCTTAGTTTCAATTTAAAAAAAATATAAAATCTTAGATATATTAAAACAGTTTAGTTTAGCAAATGCAGATTTGTAGTTGCTTTCTAGCTGCGAAATTTCTAAACACATTTACTTCGTAATCAACAAGAATCAAACAATACATTTAAAATTAGAAGTGGAATAATTACACACTTCAGAATGTTTCAGAGTCCAACACTAAAATATAATATAAAATTTGTTAAATTTGATTTGTTTGTTAAGGAGTATGAATAGAACAAAATATTTACTTTACCTATATATCCTATTTATAACAAAAGTTAATAAAAGATTACTTTAAGCAATCATTGTAATAATCAAGCAAAACAAAGTCTTAACTTAAGATTATATCTTTTCTCGTACATAAAACAAATCGTATTCTCACATTTCCTTGTCATTTCAAATTAGAACTCTAAAACATTCAAATTTAGTTAAAGTTGTAATAGAATATGTATTAAATACAAAACTTACAGTATAAAAATTTTAAGTAACATCGTAACAGTTTCATTAACAAAACCAGTGGTCCAATACTAAAACAAAATATAATTTTTTATTTAAATTGTATACATTTTTCGAAACAAAAAACTACTCACCATATTCATTGGACTAAGCAAAAAAATACAAAAAATCTCAAGATTAATTTAAACAATCATTAAAACTATCAACCAAAACAGAATCTCAAACAAAATCTAAACAATCTAACATCCTAAATAAAATAAAATATAAAACAAAACAATTCTATCGTCAATTTTCATATCCATCTGAAAATTCCTAAAATTAAATTTTACATTAATAAAATCCAATATTTTATAACTAAGTTAATTTCTTACTCTTAAAACTCTCATAATCCCAATAAAAAACTCCTTGAATAGAAGCAAACCAGTTTAGAATTAAAATTCAAACTGATTAATCTTTTCAGTAAAAACCATCTTCTTTATCGATGAGAAAATTAATCAATGTCAACAACATTAATCTCCTCATCTTCATCCTCCTCTTCTTCACAAGTAGAGTGTTTACTCAAGTCAAGTACAACATTGTTTTCAAAAAAGTTGTTATCATAAGTAGCAGATTTATAAACGCCATTATCACAAAATCCATTGTAGTAAGTAGGAGAAAAACCATTGTTATCAGTAGTGGAAAAGCCATTGTATTCAGTAGTGGAAAAGTCATTGTTTTCAGTAGAGGAAAAGCCATCGTTGTCAGCAGTTGAAAAGCCATTATTATCAGCAGTGGAAAAGTCATTGTTGTCAGTAGTGGGAATCTTATCATCCTCGGAATCACTTTCCTCAGTATCCATGTCGTCAGTTTCATCATCATATAACTCAGCATCTTCTAAGTTAGCACAATAAGTGTGATCGGAGGGACCGATGGAATTTGGGTCAGTGTTAGAAGTTTTGTCATCACTTTCTGAAAGCTGCAAAAATTCTCATTTTTGAATGATCACAGTTCAAATATTATTGGAACTTATTTCTGTGTGTAAAAAGAAAAACTTACCTCGCTATTTTCAGAAGACTCAGTATCAGCTGCCTTTTCATGAAGCTGACAACCATTCTTGAATTTTTCAAGTGGTTGAGTGCATGTTGATGAGCATGTATTGAAGAGTACTTGATTTGGATCCTGAAATGATGAATTTTCAAAAGTATTAGGAATAGTTTTCATGGTGGCGTCGAAGACGTGCCAGGTGCGAAATTTTCAACCAATAGAAAGCGAGCATTTTATTTATCCCTCTTCCTATTGGCTGAAGTCGCCATAAAACGAACTTTTAGACACAAATTGTGATTTTTTCTTTGGGAACTTAAAAACTTTAAGATTCAAATACAATTACAATACATACATAAAGAATATGCTCACGACAATAATCTGATAAAGGCACAGGTACTGCATCACATTGAACATCCTCTTCAGAATAAATACAGCAATAGACAGGATTCGGAGGAATAGCAGGTTGATCATAAAGTTCAGCTTCTTTATCTTTACGTTTCTTATGTGCCCATCCTTCAGTACCACGAGCATTATGATAATACGACATAATTTCCAAAGTCTTGCGTAACTTCATCTCAGTTGGCATAGCAGACGTTTGACTTTTCATATCTTGAGATTGTGCGTTCTCTTCATCAAGTTCTTTGACATACTTCATCCTTTTAGCTTTCAATTCATTCGCTAAATAAGTAAACTCTTGATTATACAAAGATCGAAGTTTTGTCAGTTTCTCTTTGGAAATTCGAACGACTTCTTCATGTGTAAAAATATTTGCATGTCTATAACGAAATAACAATTACTAATTACAATTTACATCAAGATCATAATTATAACTGACTTCAATGGATCCTCATTCTCCGAGTCAATACTTTCAGGTTCTGAATGATCTTCTTGGATAACTTTAGAATAATCATCAATTATTTTTACATCACTATTCCTATTAGTTTCTTTTTTTACTTCTTTTGGTTTTTCGTTTTCGGAAGTAACTGGAGCATTTTCCGAAGTTTCTATTGAAGTTTCAGTGAGATCTAAAACCAAATTTGAGTTTCTTCAACTTTTCTTTATATAACATAATAATTTTTAAAGTAAATCATCACTTTGTTTCATAAATCAATATAAATTTACCCTTAGTTTCTTTAACTTCCTCTTTTAATGGTTCTGGTGACGCAATTGTATAATTTGGCACCATACTTTCCATTCGAGCAAAAGTCCTAGTTCTTAATTCCCAAATATGAGCATCGCAAAATATCATATGTGAATATGGATTGGTTTGATCTTCTAATTTTACTGGCGTAAAGCATTTATATCCATTTGCATAAATATAATTACAAGGCCTATAAGGAGCTGTTGGATCTAAACAAATGTGGTTAAGACAAAAATAATAACCTGCGACAGCAACTTGTGAACATCTATAAACTGGGTATGCACATTCTCTTAAATTTTGCAATTGAGTTGAGATTTCCCTTCGTAATTTCTCTTTCCGTTGATCTGCAGATTCAATATTGTTTTTAGGCTCCATTTTTTAAAAGCGGCTTTCAAACCTTCATCTAAAATAAATTTTAGTTCTTTAAAATGAAATATGTAGCATAATATATTGTAAAAAATATTAAAATGATTTAAAAACAAATAAACCGCCAAAATTTATTTTTGTAGGTTAATTGAGTTAATGAAAAACAAACAAATGCAAACGGATATAAATATTATGATGAATTATGATTATAATAATAAGTGAGAAAAGTTTTCAAGTCTAATAAGTTGTGCTACTATTAATTTATTTCTATAAAATTATTTTTTACCTTAATAAAAAAAGCCATAGCCGGTAAAAAATGTTCAACGATTGTGTTTTGTTTTGCTGTCATTTCCAAAACAAAGTTAGTCTATCCAAACTACACCATATTAAAAATTTAATATAAAGTTACTTTTTAAACAAAAATATTTAATAAAATTTACTATAATTTATAATAAATAAATCAATTATAATTTATTACAAATTAAACATTAAAAAATATTTCAATTTCAGTATATTAAGTTGCATATATTACAAATAACAATTTCATTTTTAATACCTAAGAAAAGCAACAAAAGATGTCAGCACAAATACAATCCAAGAAACAAATGCAAAATGTCGGCGTCACCATTCGGTATACCGGAAACAGCCGAAGAGAAAACTGGCGCAGCAAACGTTGTCTGAAGTTGCCGCTGGTTCGTTCGATGCGTTTGTGTAGTGCCTGCGCCTGGTGCACTAGTGTTGTGATGTTGCCTCCAGTTGGACTAGTGTGAGAGCGTCGCGCAAACAATTGAAATCGTCGCAAGTTCATAATATCTCTTGGTTGCGCCTCATCCATCCATTTGGCCGTTGTAACCGAACTTTTTCACTGCGCCACATGAGGCGGTCTTCACCCACGCACGGACTCACACTGCCGAGTAGTGCAATCGCAATGGTGCTGTAAATTTCGAACTCGTTTCGCATGAACTAAGTGTCCGGTCCGCGTACAGTGTATGTGCGCGCTTGTGTCCAAAGTGTCAGCTATCATCTTCTTGAAGACATTATCAATGTAAGTACATTTATTCCAATTGTATTTTAGTTTTGTATATATTCTAGACGCCGTGCCGGAATCGAAATCGCGTAATGAATGGAAACGCCATGCCGACACGACCGTGAGGCATCGATTTTATTCGCTGTTGGCATCGTATACGACGGGCGCGTAGCCGTATTGCGTGTGGCGACCGCCCGCTGCAGACATTTTTTGTGTCGTGTCGCGCAATTTTGCTGTTTGAGTATTTACATATTGCATCACAAACAAATGATGATCATTTTCCATTGAAAACATCTTGCTTTGGTTGCGGATGCGGATAACTTGGTGTTTTGTTGTAAGTTGCGATTAGGTTATGTGGTTGTTGCGAAGTAATCCGAAGCTGTTGGTTGTTATTTGTTAATAACTTTTAATGCCGGTGTTGTTTGGAAATCAGGTGATTCTCCAATTCCTTGTTCTTGACAAGGTGTAGCTTACTACGACGCGTTGTGGTGAACAATCAATGAACTCTTGTAAGTTTTATTTAACTTGATTTTTATTACTATGGGGGCATTTAACTTATTGATTCGCTGCGGTGTTTTGTCCGAATACATATTACTTCGTCAAAGTTCTTAATATTTTATTTTCACTAGTTACTTTTTCAGATTTCTTTTTTTTGTTGCTTGTTTATTCTTATATCATAATTTAATTATGATTACAGTTTTTTTTGTTTGTTTGTTTGTTTGTTTCAGAAACTTTAAATATTTCGGTTTCTACAAATTTTAAAATTGGGTTGGTAATAAAGTATTCTGTAATTTATTTTCTCTGATACTACTCTAGTCAGCTGTTAGATCAGAATACCAACGTAGTAAAAATTAATCAAATACATGAAAATAAAAAATTACTAAATTTTTTTGGGTGAATTATTAAATTTAAGGAGAGTTTAAAAATTAAGCCAAATTTTAATTTCTGTTAATATTTGGAAAATTAATGCAAATATCGATTTGGTTTTAGTATTAATCGATTTGGCATCTTGAAGAACATAAATAACAAGTACCTACTTGCATATATTAGTTAAATTGTGCCATTTTTAGACAAAATTTTATTTTAAAATCAAACAAAATTGCAGAAAAGTTCTGCTTTTTTTTGGTTCAAATATTTTTGTAACACAACCAGATTTTTTTAAATTCTTAACTTAATCACTTTGTAAATCAGAAAGTTAAGTTTCAGAAAGAAGCTCATTTGTTTTTTACATGCTAATAAAATTATTTTATATTTTTGGGGCTTTAGAACTAAAATTACTTTTCATTTGTTTTCTCTAAATTGAAAAAAGCAATTATTTTAACTTCCAGATTACGTTAACTAACATCTTATGTTAACTCTCATTAAACATTTTCTATTTTTAGTATTTATCTAACGATAAATTATTATTTGTCTTTATACATATTTCTAAGAATAAATGTAAATTAGAATTACTTCATTCACTTTGTTTCTTAATTACATTACATGTATGTAAATATTATCTGATTATCATTATTAACACAATGATTAGATTAATGGAACAGGATATATACAAAAACGCTCACAATGCACTTTGCTCAATACGAAGTATGAAGTTAATACATGAGCTAAGCCGCAAATATAAATTAAATAGTTTGACGCTACAATTTGCAATGTGAACGCACTTTTGCTTAAACGTCTATCGTCATTATAAATGATATTTGTTTAACTTATAGATAACAAAGTCTTAAAATAAAAATAAAAAGATTTATAAATTGGTACAATTTTATTATGTTGAATTTCCCTGGACTAGTCTTAGGAAGTTAAACTTCCTGGTTTTGAAGGAGTATTCAAAAGTTCGCTTGAAGAAAACAAATATTCCCGAATCACTGATGATTTAATCATTTTGTTTACTTTATTACATGTTTGTTTCTATTAGCTGGTATGCATGCGCAATTTGATTTGTGGTTGACAGTTCCAAATTAGTTTGATAGGTTGTAGGAACAATGCTCCTAAATCTAATTTTTAGAGATTTTGCTGCTGAGACTTTTTCACTTTTTGACTTACCTCAATAAACATTAATTAAGAAACATCAATAACAAAAAATCAATGCTTATAAACAATTATTTCTAATCACATATCTAACTCATAAACGTCCCCAAAAAGAAAACACAAAAAATATCATAAATCTTACCTGTATAAACATCAACATCATTATTATTAATTAAAATTTCCGCAATTTATGACGAATAAGTCAAAACGCATAAAGTTCTAGCCATTAAAATTCGCAGCAAATTCAAAGCAATCATTTGAATTCTAAGTGTAATTATCCAGCAGTTGAACGGTTGGAAAAACTAGTGAAAGCCGTGTTTTCGCTCTTTTTCAAGTGCTCGTTTTTTGCGTGCTTTTCATTCATGTTTATTCATTCATACTCACAAATGTGCCACGGAAGGTATAGATAGATAGTCGATGTGTGTTACTGACTTCTCTGAATGCGGTTTCAATGCAGAAGGAAAGAAAAAAAACCTGTCGTTATATAATTTTCCTATATTTATTTCAGCAGGTGATTATTATTTTCTTTTAATGAATAAGTCCTTCAATTAAATCGGTATAATTAAAGACTCCTAGTTGTATATTTGAAACCAAGACAACCCAAAACCCTTTTTGGTAGAAAATGCCTCAGGTGCTTGTAAATGTGAACTATTCAGGATTTCATTGATCGCAGGATAGAATGACGTCAGAATAGTACAAGGGTTTTCATTTATTTCTGATTTTGAATTTCTAAAGAATTTTCTTTCTTAAAATTAAATGAAATTAAAAATTTATATAGAGCCAGTGGGAATTGGTGGGCTTCAAAAGAAATTCTCTAAAGAATTCCTTAATTTTTTTTCTTTTTTCTTGTTAATTCGAAAAAAAGAAAATTAGTCGAGTAAAAGTAATCAATTCGAAACTCAACTCAACGATTAATGCAGTTTATCATCGGAATGGTAAGCAAAGCATTAAGAGCAAATTTATATGCTTGGAGTTATTAGATTTGCAAAAAGGGGCAGTTAATCATAAGTTTGGCGAGTATAGAACATGTATATGTATAGGTTGAGGGTTGGAACTGGTCACCAGCAAAGTAGCAATGCTTCTCGCTTGCACTGTGGCCATTACATTGGCAAGAGCACTCATTCGATTTGCAAATAATGTGGGAATGGTGCTGAATTACTTCCTTTTTCTCGCTTTTGCCAGCTCAACTCCGAAAGCCGTTCAGCATTAATGTCAAAGTATACGTGTCGCGTATCTTTGCAAAGAACAGAGTGTTACTCCTGCCCCTGGAAAAGCTAGCTGTTGGAAAAGCGAGCGACGAGCCGTCTCGTGCGACTTTCCTAATTGACTTCATTGCGTCATTTTTTCATGGATGTCACTTTTTTACGCTTACACTTTGATATTTTTATAGGATGTTGGAATTAGATATGACGTTGATTATTTAATTATGAATTTTTATTTTATATTTGTTTAAAAAAAATTATTTTGAAAATGGCAATAAATTCTAATTTCTTTAGATAACTTAACTACATACTATCCTTTTCAAAAGTTTTGAGCCTTTCCCTTAATAGTTTATAAAATAAAAACTATCGGTCGGAAAATTATCATTCAAAACGCAATGGAACGAGAAATTAATTCTACATAACATGTTCCCATATGAAATTTTTTATTAAAAGCATATTTATTCTGTTTGAAAATATATTCAAAATAGCACTGATTTTGACACATATCCCAGTAAGCACAGTTACATATCTGATACATCTATGTTACATAAAACTTGTAACATTAAACCCCTAGGTTATGTATCCTACTTGGCGCAGGTATG
>JASKGN010018475.1:0-13154 GCA_030556245.1 Falagria sp. GC000072 | reverse complement strand
TGAATTTACCTCTTTTTGTTTATATTGCAGGTCCATTGTTATATCTTTCATTTTGTACATTATCTGTATATCACAAGTGTTTAAAAAAATTCAAAATAAATCAATTTTAACGATTGCACGTCGCGTAAAGATATTAAGTATAATATTTATATATATAATAAAATATCATAAAAATCAATTTCAAAACAAATAAATTTAAGCATCAATCAAGGTCGCACCAGGTACACTCATCTCACATTTGTAAACAGGTATGTGTTTCCATTGTACTCGTTTTTTGTTCATTCTTTAAGTGAAACTCAAGTAGCATTCGATTTGCACGTTGGAAGACGTGAAATTAGTAACTGCTGAGTAAATTGATATGTAGCTATATATATATGATATCTTAGCTTGGAGTATTTTATGTCGACCACATTTAAACTTTGTTACATGCTTTATTTACTTTCACATTTTCAAATTACACATTTCGCTCTTTTTCAGATTTACAAAAAATTTCAAATATTTTACTTATTTTTAACTAAATTTCAATTATCGCACTGAACTTGATTTATCATAACTGTAAGTTAACCTGTTAATATCTGGTACTACTAAAAGTGGTATAGTTATAGAAAAGTTTCAAGCGGATTGTTTAATACGAGTGAACCTGCTGCAATGACGAATTGAATCAACTCAAACGTCGAACACTGTTCTGAATGAATACGCGAATAACAATACATATATGGCGATCGTCACGCCGATTATAAAGTTATGGTAAATTGAATTAACCATTGTAATATACATCAGTCCATTTTTAAGATTAAAGTCTGAATTCAATTTTCAAAATATCATATATTGCACCAGGAATAAAATAATTGATGTTTCAAATATTGCGTGAATAACTTTAGTTGTTGTTTTTATTTCTCAATTATTAAATTAGATTGAAAAATATATTTTTGTCTGATAGTTTTTATTGTAGACGAACCAAGAAATTGTTGCAAAACAATTCAATTCCAGTGATTATCTTAAAACATTGAACTTTATGATATCTAAAAATATAATTACTGCAGATATAAAATATGTACAGAGTGTCTCAAATAGGAAAATTTGAATCATATATTACCTTTATGTAAAAAATGTTTAAATTGTAATCGAAAACAGCTATCAGATGGTAGATACGTTATAATATTTTATCATTATGAGTCCTAGTGACAAAACAGAACGTAAACATTAAACTTTTACGTTTCCGGTATTTTTTGTTTAACAAAACATCAATACCACATAGAACCTTGGGAATAGGCTGCAAAAATTTAAGGCACTAGATGGCACTAGACAGTACTATTAAGCGTCATTTTCACGACGATAGTTGCGTCATGATGGCAAACCGTGATTGTTAATCTTGACAGACTGTCATTATAGTGTACTGTAATCACGAGCAGTAAAGTGTACTGCAATAGTTCGACACTTATCAAGGACTAGGAGTTTTTACCTTGGTTATCATTAACAACTTGACAACAGTAGGCATGATAGTCTGTATTGCTACTCTTGACTAACTAACAATGCTATATATAAAGTCACATAAAGTGAAAGCATTTTTTGTACTAGTATGATAGTAGTTACGATAATGATAAATATTTTTCAATTTCCGCCATGAACTCCACTGTCACAGGACCTAATGACACTTAATTCCCATTAAGCGCTGTAGTACCACAAGCAAAAACGCCGATATGGAGGTGTTACCTTAATTATTAGCCAATCATTATCACTATCAACTTCATGAGATATTCACTACTACCACGAAAATATTCTCTACTTTCTAGCAGTGCTAGATAGCGTAAAAGTGGTGGTAATAGTCTGATAGTGAATAGCTTTTATATTTGACAGTTCCTATCACAAATGTGACTATCATATAAACTATCCTCGTGAGAATGGCGCTTTAGTATAACATCTTCGGTGTCACTATCAATAAAAGCAGAAATAGGAAAACATATTCAAATTTCATATTCTTATAGTTCTTGTATACTTGTAGTACTAAATTTAAATACAATTCTTTAATTATTTATGATTTTAGAAATTACACAGTTGTAACAAACATGAACAGTAATGGAGTTCCCTGATAAAAGCATTTAGGGAATCATAATTAAGAATGCTTACAACTTAATTATATTAATTTCATTGATTTTTAAAATTATTCTATTATGAACTAAGGCAATATTTATTTACTCTTGATGATTTTAATATAAAATAAAAATTGTCATACATACCCGTTCATCAATATTTTCATCGTTCGGGTCAATTCCTGTAATTAAAATCAACATTTTCATTAAATAATAAATAATTTTATAGTAACGTTAATTTAACAATTATAAATAATCTTGCATTATTACAACCTTTGTAGTTGTTATAGTGTTAATTAATATTATATAATTATTAATTATTATCAATCCTTGTTTCTCCTAACGAATGTCAACATTGTTAGGAAACGCTGCAGCGGTATATTATATATTAAACCTTAGATAAAATATAAATTCTGCATTGATTTTGAGATTTATAAAAGAATTTTTCATATCTATAACACGCCCCTGGCCAATTGTCTTAATAGACGTTGAAAATAATTGCACATGTTTTTAATAAAATGGCATTGTAACTATAATAACTCCTTAATTACGAGGTCATATTTATTTCTTTTTATTATTCTGGAAATTGTGCAATTAAAGTCATAGGGAAGTTAAGCATTATATATATATATATAATTTAAAATAATTTTAAATATTGAGGTTTTTTTATGATAAATAGTTTATTATAGCATTCAAATTCAATGGGAACTTAAATTCGCAAGCACAGTTTGCACAACTAATTAGTAAAATCAAACAGCACATGTGTAAACAAGTTTAAAATAAATTTGACAGCTTGTGGGACAAACCTAATAAATATTATTAGTATAATTACTAATTTGCTAATAAAACTCAACATTTATAAAACATCTAATTTTTATCTGCTTACCTACAGAGAATTTATATACGACTGCTTGAGGCAGTTCAGAAGCCGTTTTTAACAAAGTGGTGTCTTCTTCAGGTATTACATCTTCTTTCACATTGTGATTTACATCTCTTTCGAAACATTGTAATTCAGTCATATTTTAATTCAACTTCTGTTGTGTTAGAATTAACACTGAACAACCTTATCTACTTTATATTTACAAACTTAATTTTATTTCTTATACATATTTATAAAATTTTAACTCATAAATCAAACTAATGTTTTAATTCCCTGTATTATATATTACTCGGAGATAATAATTTTTGATATTATTCTTAAATTTACAGGAGTTAACTTCCAAAAATTTAAATTTCAATAAATTGAGGTATTTGAGGTATTTATATGAAAAAAAAAATATATTGAATAAAATCCTAGATATTACAAGTAAGAGTAATTCAATTTAGATATGAAAATTTTCCACTTTTGGCAATGACGTATTCAATTGTCCTAAATATTTTAGAATTAAAATGATTAGAATTAAGATAAATGATTATATATCAACATAAAATCAATTCTATCATTATAACATTTATTTTAATATGTATGTATTAATTCTAAATTTCTAATAATAAATTAAGTTTTGCGAATGAAGAAACGATTGTCATTTTGATTGAAGCATGCTTGAATTATAATGACCGCGAATAAGTTTAGTAGCATTAAGTACACATATCTATTATTCAGGAGGCATTGAACTATGTATGAGTATTGTTTAATTCTCTTTTTGCAATACAGCCTTGAACTACATATCTTTGGAATTATGTTGATAATTCTACGTGCAACTCGTTTGTTACGTATAAATGCAAATAAATTGTCAGTTATTACTACTTTAGATATATTGTGATTATGTTTATGTTGATTTTAACATTTCGTTTAACATTTGATGAATGTACGATGGCCAACGTCTTAAGTTTAATTAATTCTTATAATTGGTACGAGGCTGATTTGTTATAGTCGTAAAACTATAAATTTGCTTGATAAATTTTAAGTGTAAATTGTTTTTTTTTTGAAATGATTCCACTTTATTGTTTATTTATCTCTCGTTCTATTGAACGAATCGATTTTTCGATTGTGTTTACAATGAAGTGATAAATTAATTGCTACATATCCTGAGTGAATTACATATTCAGATATTTTTTAATTATTTGTCGGTCTTATCTATTAGATCCACCTTCTGCAGTAGGTGAAATAACACGAGAGAAGTAATAATAATAAGCTGATAAACAAGTGCTTATCAGATTTGTTAAAATGAGTTATTATTGATAGCTCATTTTAATATAGTTGATAATAAAGTCTATTGTGAGTACTTACTGAGGCGTAATTTGTTTGTATTCTTATATATCTATTTATTTAGTATCTATTATATTATTCATAAACTACTTATTACGCTTATTATATTTTGTGATATAATAACTAAAAACATCGATATTCATATTTATGGTTTTCAAATAAATACGTGATTATGTTAAATGCAATTATAATTATATAACGTAAATAATATCACGAAAATTTCCATCAGTAAAATTTTATAGAAAACTTACCATTTTCTAATCCGTTAGCCTCCAGCTGTTTCTTATCCAAACTCATGATTATAGTTTCCTGCTTGTAAAAGGTATCGCAGAAAACTTGATAAACTTATATAGATTTCGTACAAAAATTATTAAACAAAATCCTTTGCATTTACAAAAGATTGATATTTTCCCTTGCACAGAGTCAACTAGTATGAACAAATTACACGCTTGAAATGATCAAATCCAAAGAAACAATAAATACTTATAGACGATTATCAAAACCATTGTTTCCATCTATCGCTTATTGATAGCAGGCTATCAAACACCTAATCTATTTACTTCATCATATAACGAGATTGCCTTTATCACTAATTTTTTATCTAATTTTAATATTTATGCATCAATATAATATTGCACGCCGTTTGAAATTAACTTTAGATAGATTTAATATTGTTTTATAAAAAGTTGAAAAGAATTTGCTTCAAATTAAATTAGGAAACTGATTAATATGACTAGTACATTTATTTATCAAGATTTGGCATTTTTTTCGAAAATATATGTCAATTGACATATGTATTAGATTTCTTAATTTTAAAGTGGATACAAAAGATTGAGTGCAATTTATTTTAACGGAAATGTGACAAAGATTTATCAAGACTATTTTCAAGAAATATGATGATATGGGGAAATTATAATTTTATAGTAATTTGTATAGTATAAGTAATCTAAATTTTACTCGTGATATATTATAAATTTCATGCATTATGAATCATATAGTTTCCTGTTGGATATCATGATAAAAGTAACATTTATACAAAACATTTTTTCATCAATTGGACATATTATGGTAAGTATTCGCCGCGTCGCGGAAAACTTAAATTTCCAAGGACTAGTGCGGGAAGTTCGAGCATATGCAAATGTAACTGACTCGCAAATTGCGACTTGAGCAGCACTAATTTAAATAATATACTTTCCAACCTTGTGTCACTATATATTATATTTATTACATATTATTTTGCAATAATAAGCATTAATTATTTGTCTTGTGATAACAAATATGTCGGGTGTCAATTTTGGAATGAAAGGCACATTTTAAGGTGCTTACTTCTTCAGCATTGGTCTGAACTGACCGCAATTTGAGAATACGATATGTTATGGATTTATTTTGAAAGTAAAATGTTCCCACTTTCCATTTGAACATTACTTTTAATCACGTGACTTCCATTCCAAAATGAACCCGTAGTACAATGTGCATTGTTGAACCATTTCCATTGCTCCTCTTAACTAGTTGTCAATTTATTTCCCAGTGGATCACATTGGAATAGTAAACACATATGTTTTTATATTAAAAATATTATCTGATAAGGATGTATACTTTCAAGTTTTTTAATCTTAGAGCGTGTGTGCAATTCCAAGTATTTGATAACAAATCAATACATTATCAAATAAAATAAGATCCTGGAATTTGCTACCTGAACTGGATTTATAAATTTGTAAATTCATGTTTTCAGTACATAGAGAATTTATAAAATTGTTTACTAACATTTTCAATAAGTAGAAACATTGTTTGCTACTTTTGAAGACTTTTAATTCTGTTTCGGAATAGGTGTAGCACAAATACACCTCTGTATAAAATTACATAAATAAACAAATCAAAATATAAAAGTTATTAAACCACAAACGAAATCAATACCCTATGTACACAATTTAAAATTATCTAAATATTTATTATTTGTTTTTATACAATTATAATCATCAACAGTATAATAGAAAATAAAATTGTTACAACTGTACTGTAATTAACATATTTTTGAAAATTTTATGGTTGCTGGTTATCTGTTTCAGTTAAAAAACATTACATATTTTAACCTAGTAACAATTGTATCCCAACAAATTGCGTAACATTTTTTTATATATTCTTAGCCAGTGATTTCCAGACGGTGTATGTGAGTAAAAAACGAAACGAATTGAAGATCTGTGAAAAACAAACGGAAATCCGCGATAGTTTATGAATATTATTTAAAAACAAAATTTAATCAAGCAAACCAGATATAGTTTCTAACGATTTTGTTTTGTAGATTATATTTTAAACGATTTTAAAAATTGTAGCTATGAATTGTAGTGTACGAACAAAATTTGATTATTATGATTGGATTTTTTTTAGGACATTAATAAAATTGGTTAAACTGGTAAAACTTAACGTGCATTTTCACTTTACACTTTACTGCAATTAGTTACAAATTAATACAAAAAACGTTAGTAAGTTGATACCTTTGCAAAAAAAATTGTGAGGGCATCGATATTATACTGTTATACCTACTCTAAAAGGTATAACAATATTTATTAATTAGAACAATTAAAATAATTTTTAATTTTATAAAACAATATTAAAATAAACTATATTAGAAACATTTAGTCAAGAGCGTATATTCTTGCTTTAGATGCAATTTCTTTCTTGCTTTGCTTATTCAAATCCTCTTCGTTTAATTGACTCGACTGATCCAAAAATGGTTTCATTTCTGCCATTACATATGTCGAACTATCTGCTTCTAGTTCAACAAATCGATAATGTCCTGCCATAGAAGTGAAGACCATCATATCGCCAATTATTAGTATAGCAAATAAGAAAAATTCGAAAGCCTACAAAAATTCTTATCTTTATATTTCTAATTTACCGTATGATAATTTCTAAAGGAGCTCGCACACGATGTGGCTAACGTTGGTGATGTTTGTAGGCTTTGCCACATAGTGTACCACCACCTTAACTTTATGGAATATAATACATATATTCAATTAAATTAAATTTATGCTAGTTTAATAAGTGTTAAAACAGTATATGCATGAAGTACAAATTAGAAATAATAATGAAATCAAATGCAAAATTTAGGTTTTAAAACTAAGAATTGAGGTTATTAAATACAGGGTCTAAAAAATTATAAACACGTTTGTAACGTTTCATTAAAATGGAAATTTCTTTCATTAATCCTTAAAGTTTACGACATAGTTTTAATTTTAAAAAAGTATTGATAATCTTATCATTTAAAATTATTAAATTTCTGTTGAATGATTGTACCCAGTATTTCATAAGTTGATTATTTATTCCAAATTGTGCAATACGCTCGTCATGTTAGAGTAGGTAGTCTTAACTCACCTGACTTTTAAAAATGTTAGCTTGCGCAACTACGATTACCATAAGGTTACCAATTGCCACAGAGAGATACCAAGCAGCAATGGTCACTGTTTTCATGCTCTTGGGTGCTTGGGTGAAGGAAAATTCTAATCCTGCAATGCCAAACATGATTTCGGCTATTGATATTAGAAAATATTGTGGAATAAGCCACATTATGTTTATATTATTTGGAGGTGACATTGTGTATAGTTTATGAAACTGTAAAAATAATACAATAAAATTACAATGTCGTTAAAGTGAAATTCATAATCATAACCATATCACATACTTACTTCAATATTTAAGTCGCGTTCGGATAGAATGAGCGTATACACTCCACCTAGCGCTAAATGTACGTAGCCTTCTTTGTAATTCATGTTATCTGCGTTTATCATATATGTATACCTAAAATATTCAATATGTTATTAGTAGTTTATTAGTTAATTATGCATATAATGATCGAATAGGTGAATAATAAATAGTAGAGATCACTAATTTCGGATTAGACTTGAATACAATATTTGTCGTTTGTTGTGTTTCCAACCATGACAAATTGAGTGAATTTGATTCACATTTATTATAATTGTAGTTGCACTTAAATTACGTTCTCACGTGGTTACAGTGTTCCTACACGATCAATCATTTTAATCAATATGCTTGAATCAATCAAATGAATCAACTTCAAAAGTGTCAATGTGATATTTTAAACAATCAATGTGATATTTTAAACCATGATTTAATCGATTGTCTAAATTATTTTGATTCAAATTATTGATCGTATAGGGACCCCTTTAAATAGTGACACATTAAAATTATACATTAACGATCTGTCTCTAGGACTTTAAAATCAACGTGCTCTAAAATATTGATTGTAAAGTTTCTATTCAAATTTGACAATAAAATTCTTGTCTACCTGAGGCTGTACTATTTACTAAACAAAGAATTTATCATATTGATACAGATTTATATTACCCTCCTGGTGGTAATTCCAAATAATCTGATACTACCATTGGTTCGCCCAGTTCTGGCATAAAGTAGATATCCGTTAATATATGACTCTTTAATGACACTGTTACATTAGTTATAATTGATGATCTTTGTAAAAAGACTATTCTGAAAATTGTTGCGTTAGTAACAAACAGTTGCAGGAATTGAATATAGAAATTGAATAAAACCACTTTTAACAATAATTACCTCAACCTGGGTTTTCCACTTAACGAACGCTTAAATTCAATAGGATCTGTTACATAATCTTGTAACCGATGATTGTTGTCTATTGCTATTATTATTGTGTCTACCTAAAAAGAATACAAGTAACAACTTTATTATTAATTCGTAAAAATATTCAAGAAATTTTAATTAAAATTTAATTGAATAAAATTCAACCAACATTTGATTTTCGATAAGTAATAGATAAAATCTTATCAACAAAAATTTTTATTGAAATAAATTGGTTTAATTGTTGTCCTTAATTAAATTCCGTTTTATTCCGAAATCGAATGTATATTCAAACTACATTTTAAATTGTACTTTCGGAGATGCTTTATATTAGGCAAAATGTAATTTGTTCGGCCCTAATTCTTTTGCCCGTAATATTGAAGGATAAACTCATAAATGAATACACTAGCATCTGTCCGAAGCAATGTGACCAAAAATTGCCTTTGGGGCATTCTAACGTGACCTCACTAACGTATTTGAGGTTATAGTCGCGGAAAGAAAACAACATAAAGAAATAGTTTTTTCTATATCAAAATATTTACAAACTATGAAACTAGTAAGCTTTTGTAGGTTTTAAAATTTTTGATTGGTTTAATAAGTGTTTGTTTTCCCCCACCACTTTAACCTATTCATGACGTCATTAGAATGTCATATGTAAACCCGTTAACCCTTAAGCACAGCCCTTAAGCATTTATAGCACTTGCAAATCAAAATTTGAGAACAAATTTTAAATTTGGTCATATACTTTATGATATATCGTCAAAAACCTTGCTTAATTCGCCTCTGCCTAAATTCAATATACCAGTTTCCTGATGTAATTATCTCTATTTTATCGTTATAACTGAAAATATTTAAAAATTGCACACTCACTTGATGCTCCACGGCTAAAATACTCATCTCAAAAATTTTGCCTGGTAATTCAAACTTCCCGCACGTTTCCGGTGCAATGACAGTTATATTATATTGCTCTTCCTTAATAGCAGGTATGTCATGAAAAGTAAATGTTTGACTTGCATTCAAGGAGAAACTGGTTCCAAAGGGATGTATAACTTCAATATTGCAAGGTGTAGTGTTAATGAGGTTAACAGAAGCTTGCAAATTTCCTGGCAATTGAGGATAGTTCTTTTCCAAAACTAATTCTAACACTCCAGCAAACATAAACGCTAATCCAGCTACTAAACCACCAACTGCCATCCGATGGAGATGATTAGTTAAAAAGTTACGTCTTTCCATCATTGGGTATAATAATTTGTCAAAACAAGGTATTAGGAAAAGGACAAGAGCTGGGTTTATAACTTGCATTTGATCTGGAACTATTTGAACGCCAAAGAAGAAGCCGTCCATACGACTTGCTTGAAATGTCCATCTGGAGCCTTGTTGATCAAATAACGACCAAAATAAGGGCAACGGGGCATACAGAAATAATACTGAGTATACGATTTTCATGTCTCTTATCAACTTATTGTTATATTTTGCTTTTGAATAATCGAGCCAATGGCTGTAGTGTTGTTTGCTGTGAATTCGTTGCGTCATTGCATACTAGAAAATAAATGTTCCATGTTTTTTATTTATGAAAAACAAAGAAAAATTAGTAAATAATAATATTTACAGCTGTGCAGTTAACAAATTCCATCATAACATTACTTTTAGGTTGTTTCATACGATACCAAGGTTTTCCCAATACAAATAGCACTGGAATTTGAATAAATATATATAAATCTTATCAGCGCCATGTTTTAAAATAGTTACGTATTGATAAAAACATTAAAATAGCTGGAAAACCAAATCCAAGGGCATAACACGTATCGTCGCCAAAACAAGTAACTGCTTTCCTTAGTATTGGAGTTAAAACCATGCCGACAAAACCACCCAGATTAATTGCGAAATAAAATAATGAAAAGAATTGTTGTAGCTTATCACGTTGAATTGGGAGATAAAATTGATCCCCACCAAATGCTGCAACGCATGGCTTTGTTCCTCCCGTTCCAATAGATATTAATGTTAATCCCATTATGGTGGCAAAACTGATAACGAATTAGTAACAAATTTTCAAAATCCACAATTAGCTTTTAATTTTGTACTTACATAGGAGATATATCAATCGTTGGTATAGCAGCTATTATCATAAAGATGTTTCCAATAATATAAACAATTGAGAAGTACAAAATTGTCCTAAAATGTTATATTAAAATATATAAAATTATATTGTATTATAAATGTTTGTTTTATTCCATACCTGTAACGTCCCAAAACACTATCAGCACAAGTTGCCCCAAATATTGGAATAATATAACATAACATTATAAATATGTGATAAACAATTGTTGAACTATTTTCTGAAAGATGCAATTCGTTTCTTAAATATAAGGAAAGAATAGCTACAAAGAAAATGGACTTATTGTTGTTATTTAATTTGTATCACAGAAGTTATATAGAATATTACTTACTTCGTAGACCACAAAATGAAAACCTTTCCCAAAACTCAGTCCCAATAATACAAAGAAGCGATATGGATTGTGCAGTTTTCTAAGAAAATAAAAATATATTAATAACTAGTAATAATAGTAATAATCTTAAGGTACTATAGATAGTCTTATTAATACTTACATCCATTAGAATAACATGATTACAATCTAAATTAATTAAAGATTATTTGAAAGGTTTGACATTAGTTAACAACTGTCATATTATTGATTATTTTATGAATACTAGTACCGACATCCCCATTGTTATACAAAATTTTTGAAAAATGTTGTTGTGATACATTATCAGTAATATCAACAACAGTAACCATGAATCCTCGTTTAAGATACATGGCTGGATGTGTCGTCCTGCAGATATTTTTTCAATTTTGATCTTTTTCAATACTTTATCTCTATTATGTTATTATTTTATATTTACGTCTAGAAACATTTTGCTTAAAAGCATTACGTCTTTTGAATTCATTTAGTTCAATAATTTATTAATTATTGAGATACAAAAATAGAGTAATTTATATTTTTTTCTGAAAAACTATTAAAGTACGATTTTAGTGTTCAGTTAAGTACCAAACCTAGACCATGAAATACCAGTGCATGCGCCAAATAATCATGTAAATCATCCTCGCCTGCTAAGTACAACTTTAAAATCTTGGTTGATAAATAACTTGAAATGATATATGAAATTATACTTTTTACATATAGGGCATTCTAACGTGACGTTATTTGACGTATTTGAGGTTATAGACGTGGGAGAAGAAAACCAAAAACAGAAAGGGATTTTACGAAATATTTTCATTTCATCCTTTTTAATTAAACTTGTTTTAAAATACTTGATAGCTTGTAAGCTTTTATAGGCTTTAAATTTCTGATTATTTTAACAAACAGTTTGTTTACCCCCCACCACTCTAACCAATTTGTGACGTTATTAGAAAGCCCTATATTAGCTTTGTTCCTACAGACTGCTACAGACCGTCAAACTGATTTGAAACTGATTCCAAACTTTCAACGCATGCGTAGTTTGAAAAAAACATGCAAAAAATCAAACTACGCATGCGTTGACAGTTTGGAATCAGTTTCAAATAAGTTTGACGGTCTGTAGGAACAAAGCTATTATTAATAAAGCCCGGAAGTTAGACACTAAAAAAATGAGTAGGTTTTGTCTTTGACAGACCCGTAAATTCGGCGTGTAACGTCTGTGTTAATTTCTTTGCATTAATTTCGCGAATATGTAATGAGTGATGTTGCTCTGGCGGATATTCTTGAATTCTGTACTAACTTTTTACACCGCAAAGTTTTAAATCTTTTAGTAATCCCACTTTATAGGAATCATATACATATAAGGCATTCTAATGACGTCACAAATAGGTGGAGTCGTGGGGGGCAAACAAAATTATTATTAAATAATTTGAAATTTAAAGCCTTAAGCCTATAAAAGCTTACAAGCTATCACGTAATTTGAAACAAGCTTGATTAAAAAGGATGGAATGAAAATATTTTGAAAAATCGCTTTCTTTATAGTGTTCTTCTCCCACTACTATAACCTCAAATACGTCAAGTAACATCAAGTTAGAATTCCCCATACAGAAAAATAGAAAAATTATTATTTTGCAGCTTTACATGTTAAAGAGTTAAGATAGGCCCGATTTGCACTGTAGAAAATGCTGCTACATGTAAAATGAAGGTTTCTGTAATATGAAAGAAAATATATTTTTCAAGCAAGCTTCAATATTTTAAAAATATTAAGAATTATAAGGGGTTGAATTCTTA
>JASKGN010018384.1:0-10411 GCA_030556245.1 Falagria sp. GC000072 | reverse complement strand
GCGAATGTAACTGGATACCGAAATGATTTGAATACATCAATACCTCTTTCGTATGATTATTAATAACTACAACAAATTATTATTATGATTAAAACAAATGATTGCAATAAATAACACGAAATAATTTGTAGTTGCGGGGCGGCTATGTGTGGGCGCTTATATGTGCATGTGTTTTATGCATACATGAAAAAACATGTTAGCGATTTAAATAAATACCACAGTAAAACCTATTTATTCCTTTAACACGCTTAATTTAATGGTAATTCAATAAAGTAATTAACATTTTTATTCTTACACGAATGCTTAATTCCATTTTGTAAATCTTATAACCATGAAAGTGATTACAGTTTCCTGTAATTTATTCTTCACGGTTTCTAAATGTCATTTATTTATTATTTATTTTTAAATATTATGAATTAACTAATCAAGTTTATATTAAAATGTCAAATATAATCATTTCTTATGTACATATATTATTATTAAATATTTTATTTTAATAAATAGAAATCTTTCTTATTATATTTGTAATCGATTATTGATTTTTTATTCATCTTACGCTAGCGCCACTGTCGGCCATCACTGCAAGTTTTGAAAATGGCCATCTATGAATCTAAAGACTACCAAAATAAATCTTTTTCCTTACATTTATAAAACATCATCACGATCAGAACATTCAACAATTTTTTTTTTAAAATTCATATTTATAAAATAAAACAATATTATTATCAATTTGAAACCTAAAAATTACTTCACAATAAGTAGTGTAGATGGCGCTGTATTACAACTGGTAGCCATGTCATTTGTTTTATGTTAGTGTAGTTCAGTGTAGTTAATGTTGTTCACTTTCAGTGTTATTATACTGTATATTGTTATTAAACATTAGAGAACCGAACAAATCAAGTAACAAAACCAAGATAATAAGTATATTTCATGTGTATAAGCAGCCGCGAGAGACACTGTGTTTTATTTCTTTTTAGTCACTCAATCAGCACTTTAATTCATATAAAGAGCTGCGTTATGTGAATTCGTCCACAAGCTAGATAACCTTGCGATCCGAACTTGCTGCTCGCACATGGTTGTTGGGTGTGCACTGTTGGAATGGAGAGCCACACGCGCTTCGGCGAATTTAAAATAAAATATTGCTAATTAGGTATTGCAAATATCTCTACCTATTATTACCAATCATAAATATACACTACTAATCTAACTTACTTTTAAGTTACGAATAATTTTTTGAATTTTGTAGATAGTAGATATCCACTAACAAACTCATAAGAAACAAATGATATCCAAGGAAATAGGAAGTTAAAGAAACAATTTCATTGATACAATACAACAAATAACAATACCTTTATAACTACTTATTTTCACGTCAGACACAAGTACATAATTTTAATTTTTGGAAGAATAGCGGCACATCTTCAATGACCAAATTCCAGTCTGTCTCCAAATTTAACATAGGTTGTAAAGATGAATGAAGAATGGAATACCTTTATGATGAAATTATGATTATCGCAAAGTGAAGAGCCCTTGGCGCCATAGCAGGTAAATGCGGGATGGATGACGTCAGTTGAAGTTAAGGGTGCATTTGTCATGAAATAATGGCACTCACATAATATTATCGTCGTGGTATTACTCAATCGTGAATAACATAATTGTTAGGTAATGGTGTGTGATAATAAACGGCGCAAATATTATTACTCACTTTTAACCTTAATTTTATCAATATTACTACTCATACTCACTTATGAATAACAAGTTTTCATTCGTTTGCAATTGTTTTCAACCGCAAAATTTTATGAATTGACTAGATGACTATATACTTGGCGACATTTTATTAGTTTTTTTTTTCTTTGTGAAGTTTATATATAAAAATTACAATTCTGAAAAAAATATATTTTTGGAAATATAAGAAGTTTTAAAAAGCAGACTTGCACCGAGATAATGAATTATACTGGGTGTCTGGGTGTAAGGGATGCTAACACCCTATTTGATGCAAACATGACTGAGCATTTCAAAATCTACTTTGTTCTAATAATCCAAATTTATTTATACTAATCATTGTATAAGCAAAGTTTTAACTTGCTGAAACATGTATCAACAAGTTGCACTTTCATCTTATGAATCACAATGATTCAGTTATCAATTAAAAAGAAAAGTATAATGTTGTTGTTTCTTATACAAATTTTATATAATAAATCAATTAAACATAATCATGATGATAAAAATCATTAACAAAATAAGTATTTATACATGAACATTAAAAAATGAGCAGATTATCCATAAACTTGTAAAGGTAATTAAAGCGCTGTTCACATTATTATAGTAACGCGATATTAGTCCGATGCACAATTGGCTGATTTTATTCTGCGTTTAAAGCGTTTCAATTAAAATTAATTTTACTTTGTCTGCGGCAAGTACTTAGCTATAAAAACAAGTTTAATGCGAATTTACGTGTAATGAAGCTGCCGAACACACGTGAGCATGCATGATGTAGAAAAATTTATAGTTTGCTCGCTCTCGGGAATACGCTTTGTTTGCCGGAAGTTTTTAATCAAGGTGACTTTTACTAAATGCAGAAATGTTAAAGATTCAATGGGTTGTTTCATTTTGTTATTATTCATTTTTGCAATTCCTTTTGTTTGTATTAATAAGCTTTTTATTGTTATTCATTATAATTTAATATGAAGTTTTAATTTCATGACAAGTTTAGGAGAATATAGTTATTTGCAGAGCCGGATTCTAGAAGCGGGTAATCGAGAATTTGTTCTATGGGCCGGTAGCTTTATTTATTTTCGGGACTGACAAGAAAATCCATAAAAAATATAAGAAAAAGTTGTGGAAATTAATGCAATTGCAACACTGCTTATCATAGTTGAATTAGTGAAGGATTTAAGATTGCATAAGAATTTTAAAAACATTACTTCAGTTCTTCGCTCATTTAAAAAAAAATTATTTTTATTTCTATTAATTTAATAACTGATTAAGATACTCGGTTACAAATTAAATACATAGTTTATTCTACGTTAATTTCAGTTACAATAATTAATTCAATATGAATATTTTAATATTAATACAATTATTAAAATAATATAATATAAAAAATATTACTTTAATATTAATTCAAATTAGAATTCAATAATTTTTAGAATGATGTTAGCAAATCCTGAGATCAATAAATAATAGAAAATTGCATCCGTGAATAAGACAGCGTTTGCTTTGTTTATCGAATTATGTCGTGTTATATTGCGAAATATTATATTTGAAGATAATATTGTATTTGTTGAGGGTGAGATAGTAGCATCACTCGTGTATTCTGATAAATCTGTGGAAAATGAGGAGAACATATCGTTTTCTTCAATTATATTTTCTGTCGTAGTAAAAACATTGTCTCCTAATAAATTAGGATATAAAGTTGTTACTGTTGATTTGTGTACAACGAATGGAATTTGATTTGTTGTCGAATTATGTATCAAGATCTGAAAAGATAGGTTAATATTTAAATTATAATTAATTGTTTCTGTTATAACTTATAAGTTATATACTAGAAAATATTTTAAAAAATGCATTGGAAAGTTACTCTGCTTTAAATATATATTATAATTGCTATATTTGCTATATTTTATAAACTGTTTGAACAGATTTGTAATGGGCTAGTTATTATCATGTGAAAACCAGACTGCGGTCGTCCTGACTATTGGTCTACCCGAATAATAATGTGTCTACTGTATATGTAATATAATTTAATAATTTAATAACATGTTTTTCTACTCACTTCTAAAATATATGTACCAGGCAATAATATCCTCCAAAATCGTCCTTTAGAATCAGGATAAAACAAAATACTTCTTTCTTTAATTCGTAATGAAATTTCATTTTCATCAAAATCATTAAAATCGGTGATAATTCCGCGAACTCCTTGATTTGCTTGAAATGCAAACTCTACTAAAGCCTGGAATAATAAATTTTAAACGTGAAAACAGTTGCCTACTTATATTAATTAATTATTTTTTAAATTTACCTCTTTGTTTTCATACCAATTCTTTTTAATCTCTTTTGTCATAGGAAATTTGCAACAATTTATCTCCAATGTTAGTTCCATTGTGCTTCCAAACATATAATTATAATCCCCCATTCCACCTAAAATAATACAATTGTTTAATTCTTCAATTATTCTTTTTGTGTATAATACAGAACGTTTGGAATGAAAAACTATAACTTGTTACTAGATGAAAAAGACTCATAAGGATTTACTTTACAGCATTACGTCATTTTTACTCGTTATATTGAAAAATTTAATAATTTAATAATTAAACCAAGTTTCAGAAATATAATACCTGGAAAAGTATACCATTTAGCACCGTTTACAATTCCGTTGGGAAAATTTGGTTTACATAAATTTCCCAGATGCATTACTGGATGTTTGTTTGAGTAAACTAAAGCTAAGTGTTTGAACACATCATCATCTGGAGTTTTCGATTCACCATTTCCTTTAAATTTAAATAATAAATAAATAAATATTTCAAAGAGAATTGAATACAAAAATAAAATATCGAATATAATAATTACCCAGATTAAGTGTTGAATCAAAGGGATAATTTGCAATAAGAGCACCACTATGCAAAGAAGCGGATAAAGAAAATCTGGTAGTCTCTATCCACTTCGTAATTGCTAATGTTTCCTGTTGTTGAATGGAATTATATTTTCTGGTGTAATCCGGAAAATTCCTATTTAAATCCACGTTATTGGCATTATTGCGTCCTTTAGTCCCAGTGCAAATGCCAATTTGCTTTTTGGTAAACCCATCCGGGTTATGACTCGGAAGTATATGGATAATAGTAGTGTTTAATAAATCTTTCATTGTTGAATTTGATGTGTAGGAATTACCAATGTACTGAAAATGTATTAATATTTATTGGTATTGTTAAAGGTACATATTTCTAAAGTTATCAATGGTGGATTTAGAAGAGTAAAGACTCGAGAATTCTAGATGTCCAGTAATTAATTATAAAACTTAAAATTGGAGAAAAACTCAAATATACGCCTTAAAAGTAGATATACCATTGACATTATTTTCATTATAAATCTTTACATGAGTTCTGCGACGGTCTATTAATCCTAAAATTGCCTTTGCGAATTAAGCCTGATTAAGCCACTGTTGCTTTGCAAGTGTCAATTTTACCAGCGTTACTGAGCGTTACTATTCGGTAACCTCGCGTTTCATCGTTTTTGCTCGGCTTGCTATACCGTTGAAGATGACTTGATTTTTATTCGACATCTTCAGCAATCATTACACAGAATCATTAGTTCGAAACACAGTTTGAATATCGCTGTTATAAAAGTTGTGAATTTATTATCAAAAAACACATACCTCAGCAAAATGCAATAAAATTTCCCTCGTAATAGCTTCATTTCCATGGGTATTCCCAATAAACTTAACGTTTGGCGCTAAATCATCCTGCGTTGTAGTTAACCTAAGCACTAACAAATCAATTCCTAAAAAGAAAACATTTCAATACAAACTGTTTACTTCTAGTAATTTCTTCATACATTACAAATAATAATTTCTAAAAACTTTTATTAACTCACCTGTAACAGATTTCCCAATAGAATAAACAGTAGCGATATTAGAAAATCGCTTTTCATAATTTCTCAGATATTCCAAAAGTTCATCATTACTATGATACTTAAAGTCCAAATTAGAGGACCCAAGCATAAAAATGCTTGCAAGAACTAAATACAAATAGGTCATAATCACACAACGATTCAAATGTAAATAATAACAAACTTTTGTTTAATTTACCACAACTCTATAAATAATGTCACGTTATCATATTCCCACAAAATAACTTCCTATATTCTTGATTACATCTAATCTACATTATAATAATAATACTACAAATTTAAAAAGTAATAAAGTGCAACCTATTTCAATACTTAGTCGTTTTTATTTTATTTTGATACAAAAAAATTTCTTATCTTCTAACATTTCTAGAACTGTGAGTTTTATCACGTGACCAACGTGGTAGACTTCTTGAATATCTCCTTCTGGGTGGCGTACGACGATACCGTGATCTATGTCTATGAGGTATTGGCGCTTTATATCTTGAAGGTAATGGTACCAAAGAAACAGTAACATATTGTCCATCAATTAACCCTTGATCCATGTGTTTTAAAGCATCTTCAGCGCTCTCTGAATGTTCATATTCCACATATGCATAACCTCTTCCAGTATGCGGAAATAATCTGTTCCTGGGAAAATCCACATATTTAATTTTGCCATAAGATCCAAAAATTTCTTTGATATGGTATTTATTAACTGAGCGAGTGAGATATTTGACGAAAATTTTTGCAGAGTGTTGACTTGGTGAACAATTACTACGTTTACAACATTCGCATCCATTTTTAATTTGGAAATGCGAATGAGACCTAGATCGCTTCCCTGTATTGTATTCTTTAGGTGTTTCTCGACCTAGGGATTTTTGTCTAGTGACATTATTTATTTCCACCTTGTGATTGTTGTTTTCTTTCGGTTTGTTTGGTTCTTTTTCTCTTCGTTCTTTGCTTTTCCTTTTGGTTGGTGAATAACGAGGTTTTTTACTTGGAAGACTTCTTGAGGAAGAACTACTTCCAGATGAAGAACTATCACTTGAAGATGTGCTACTGGAACTGTTCGATGATGTAGAATAATCTGAACTACTACTGCTGCTACTACTACTACTATCACGAACTTTTCTTTTTTTACTTGAAGATTTCTTATTGTCATTATCCACATGTGGTTTAGCCATTTTGTTTCAATCTGAAAAAATCATTTGAATTAAATTATAATTTTTTTGCTTGTCATCTATGACAATTTATTATATTATTAATATCACAATTAATATTATAATTTATTTATTTCACCTGATTTTTTTGGTTTAACACTGTACCACGGACACGGACTCTTTTCTAATGACCTGCAACCATTCAATTCACTTATGTCATGGCCATCTTGATGATGAAAATTCTAAGCATCACGAACACTGTTTCATGGCATGCTTACAAAAAATTTTCATTTTAAAATTGTAAATGATTTTTCTTTCTAGAACCTTAACCTAATTTTAAAATCTTTTATTATTATAATAAATTAAGAAAATCAACAATTGCTCAATATTCTTTCCCAGTAATTGTATTATAATATTAATAATTGAATTATACTGAACTAAATTGATTAAAGAAAACATGTAGGTTCAATAATAATTTAACTTAACACATGACTGCTTTCTTAATTCGTTCAATAGTTCGTTGAAGTGCAACATTCTCATTTTGCAAATCTTTAATTTGCAATTTATTCGTTTCTATATGTGTCAACATATCCTGAACAGGATTTCGCATCTTCAAATTATTATGGTCATCTAAATCAATTACAAAATAAGTCAGAAAATCTAAATCATATTAAAATACCTTCCAAACGTAATTAATATTTACATGCTTTAGTTTCTAAAGTGTTTAAATTACTCCAATCAGTTTGAACATTAACACTCCGAGATTTCTTACGCTTTTCTTGCATGGAGTTTACACTAAGCTGGAATAAACAGAAACATTAGTAAACATTTGTAAAGTGAAAAATTATTTAATAATTAGGTACACCTGTAAGTTTTGTAAGAGCGATTGCAACAACAACATTCTTTCAGCGCAAATATCAATGGAAGTGATAATTTTCTGCAACATGACAGATGCGAATGTATTAAACATTTCCAGGTGTTGTGTTAGTTGCTGCAGAGCGCAGTTTAGCGTATCATTATTAATTCGTTGCGCATTATCTTGTTCGACGCGATTAAGGTTGGTTTCAGCCATGAAATGTTCAACTTCGACGAAAATTCTTGCAAATGAATCATCCAATAATTGCAGTTTGTTGGCGAACGCGTTATGCAACGCATTTACTTTGTTTGTAAGCAAAGCTTTGTCTTCTTCGTCTATAATAATATTATGCAGCTTGAAATTAGGTATAAATATTCGAATACAAGTGGAAAATGGATATGTATCCGGTGTTCATTTTGGAATGGAAGTCACGTGACCATTTTTTCAATATGGCGCACACAACGTCGCTCTGAACTGAGCCATACAAACCACAATTTAAGATTAGGTCTTGGTATTGACTTATATTTAATGCAGAATATATTTAAACATTGTTTTTGGTCACATGGCTTCAATTCCATAATGAAACCACAGTATATAAATACTATGTCTAAAATCCAAGTCGCATTCTGAGATGTAATCGATGTACGCGTCAATTAACTTGTCATATTGCTTGTTTAATATTGAGTGGCTTTCGTTTAACACTCGGTTATCATTCAGGAATATATTTAAGTCTTCTTCAATTGCGTCGCACATTAATTTCATACATTCGGAATTGTTCATTGTAAACATTTTGTTTCTTACTTCATTCCTAAACATGAAACAACTCAATACTTTTTAATTTTAAAAATCATAAATTATTTCTTACTTAATTTTATCACTTTTCAACCATTGTATAGAATCTTTAAATTTATATGTGATATTATTCAAACATTTGAAAAGTTTTACACAATCTTTGCATTCGATATGTGTCCCTTCAAGAATTTGAACACTGTTCGAAGAGATATCAGTTTGACAATCCACTTCGCTTTTGTATTTTCCTTGATTTTTGAAAACATGAAAGTCATTTAATTTACCAATGATAATTCTACCAAGTGAAGCTAAAGTTAATCGAATAGGTTTCTTCACATATGAAGAACATGTCGTAAGTTCTTCTAACTTTATGTATATGATGTTCAATATCAAGTAAATTCTGAAAATTTTCATATTGCAATAGTACTCAAAATATGTAAATAATGAAGGCAAATGGTTTCAGATTTCAACTCAATTACCGGTCAATAACATTCTCCAATAAGTCCGTATAACTAGAATAGTGCTGGACACTTTTATATTCGCTTGAACTTGCATAAGTACGAGTGGGCTTCAACCAGGAAACGATATCGCTATAATTCACAGCTCCACGCTGGTCTTGAATCAGTATGTTTAATTCGTTATGTTCATACATTAAGAAATTCATTAGGTTGATGTTATTACACGGGTTTGACATGTTTGGCATGTTCATTGTTAACTTTTTGTCATTAATTTTTTCATGTCAATCGTTATCAAAGCAAACTTTTAAGTTTTGAATTTTTAGGGATCATTGTATATCACAGTATGTAGCTTTATATTATTTGATTTGTTGATATTGGAGATCTGAAATTGCAATCTATAACAGTACTTCCAAATAAATTCAAATCATAAATTTGATATAAAATAAGAATACAATTAATAATTGGCAAACATGTCCTTGATAAAGCATGTAGGTTGTGTAAAATTATTGCGGTTTAAATTCTAGATTTAGATTAAGAACACATTAATAATAAACATAAAATATGGAAAACATTAGCTCGTTGTAACACCAACATCATTCAATACTTATTTTAATAATATTATGCTTCAAATCAAGTATAACCACAACGCAAAAGTTCATAAATAGATAATCTTAATATAAATGGAAATAATTCATGAAAACCTAACAATAAGTCAAGTTGTCGAAGAAAGAAATTGAAATTCTATTTAAAAATCCTTTCGATTATATAAATTCAATATTTTACTTGTCATTACAAATAAATTCAAATTTATCATGGCATTTAAAACTTGTTTCTATTTTAATTTCATATCAATTTATTAAAAATTCTTTTAAATAAGTACATTCAAATGTTTAAAAAAACAAATTTTGTTATTTTAATATATGCAACCATTTATACACTTTCAATAACGCAATAGAAATTGAAACTTCGGAGTAATTGAAGGTCAAATATCATGTGGAATCGTATAATATGTAAATAGCATGCAAGGCAGACACGGCCTAAAGAATATACATATGATCATGCGTGCGTATATGACAAATTGAATTTATATTGCATGTCTCCATTGGCATAGTCAGCTGTTTGCTAGTCTAAAACCTACTGCTCTTCTTATCGTGAAATTAGTGTTTTAATGCATCAACATTAATACTTTTACTATTTATAGAACTGTATCACAAACAGGTAAGTCTTCTCATTCATGATTTAATGTTCATATTGTTTTTGTTCTTATTATATTGTTACTTTATGTACGTAAAATGAAACCGGCATTTATTGCCATTTTGTACATCTATTGTTTAAATCCCGTCGACTACCAAGAGGACAATCGTTGCGAATCATTGATAATCGATCAATCCCTTTGACACATTCCAATGTAAGCGTTGTTGTGTTGACGCCAAAAATGCCACCACCTTCTTCAAGTTTGCAGGGGCCACCTTCTTTGTATAAGGTGTAACACCAACCTTTGTATCTAAAATCAAAATTATACTTTTAGACAAAGTTAGGCCTGG